>LUCM01010140.1:2684-255580 GCA_008360955.1 Fasciolopsis buskii
CTCCTGAATCCCGGAGACCTCCTAAAGCATCTTCCATCACCTCGTCCATGACGAAGTTGAACAAGAATGGAGAGATGGGACACCCTTGTCGAACGCCACTAGTTTTTTCGAATGAACGTGACAGTTCACCGTATACCCTAACGCGACCATAGGTATGCGAGTACAATGCTCGCAACAGGTTCACAAACTTCGTTGGCATACCCTTCCGGTGGAGAGCACTGAGTAGTGCCGGTCGATCCACGGTGTCGAACGCACCTTTCAAGTCGAGGAAGACTACGATAGTAGGGCGCCGGTGCGTGTGGCGCGTTCCGAGTATCTGTCGAAGAGTGAATATTTGGTCGATGCAACCTCGACCTGGCCGAAATCCGGCCTGTTGTTCGCGGATATTACTCTCGCGAATCGGTGTCAAACGGCGAAGCATTATCGAAGCTAATACCTTAGTAACTATCGGAATTGAACTAATCCCACGATGATTGCTGCAGTCACTCCGTGTACCCTTCTTGAAGATGGGTATAATCAGTGACTCACCCCACGATAGCGGGATACGCTGCTCGTTCCAAATATGAAGCAGGGAGGTAAGTGATTTCATCAGCACTTCTCCACCCAATTTGAAAAGAACTGGGGGAAGGTCGTCGGGACCGGCAGCTTTTTCCCTCTTCAGAAGCCGAATATTCGACTGCACTTCCACTTCCGTTGGGGGATCAAGTGACACCTCCCAAGGATTCACAGCTGTAAACGTCGGACTAGATACGATAGCGTATGGCTAGTTAAACTGATCCTTGAAATGTTCTGCCCAACGGTCCAGTCTTTCCTGTCTACCATGGATGAGCTCTCCATTCTTATCGCACACGACTTCACTAACCGAAGTTCGCCGCCCACCGCTGTCGCGTATAAGCTTAAACACTCTTTGACTGTTACCTGAAGCGGACGCCACTTCCATCTTTTCGGCTACCTTAACCCACCGGCTTTCGCGGTCATTCCTAAGGCTTATGGTCAACTGATGCTGCAACTGCCGACGCATCTTATTCATTTCCTTGCAGTTAGGCAGCTCGCGTTTTTGTTCCATTAGAATTAGCAAGGCTTGAGAGATCCAGTGTTTTTGATGAATGCTAGGTCTGGGACCGCAGGCGAAATTCGCTGCCAAATGCATAGCCTGCTTAATTTGATCCCACTGATCGTCTTCATTGCCACTAGTCGCAGTTCTTAGTTCCTCTGACAGTTTCTGTTCGTAGCTGTTGCGAACAGCCGAATTAGACAGACGTTCGACAGCCAATCGGGTTTGTGGCCTGCGTCGATGGCCATTCAGCTGCAGCAAAAATCGCATTAAAACTAACGCATGGTCCGATTCGACGTACGTGGTCCAGTATGATCCACAGTTCTGGACAGAACCGCGCCAACGGTAGCTAACTGCGATATGGTCAATCTGACTCAGTGAACCTGTCGAGTTAGAACGCCATGTCGCTGTGCGACGCGAACTTTGTCGGAAATTTGTACTAGATAAGAATAAATGATTATCTGCACAGAATTGGAGAAGTCTTTCCCGGTTGTCTGTTCGCTGTGCAGGCAAGGCGCATCGCCCGCCTAAACACGACTCCGATGCACTCAGTTTTTGAACTTGTGCATTAAAGTCACCAGCTAACACTACAATGTCAGAGCGTTTGCTCTTCCGAACAAGAGTGACGAGGTCATCGTAAAACTCGTCTTTCTCCATGTCAGTGCTACAGTCTGTTGGAGCGTATGCCGAGATAACAAACAAACTACGCTTAACACTACTATCCTTTCGGATGCCGACTGATCCCTGCAGTCTCATGGCATACAAGCGACTGTTGACTGGGATCCAGTCTAGAAGGGCTGCTTCAGCCCTCTCACTCAAGACTATTCCTACACCACGTTGACCCACAGCTTGAGCTGCTTCGTCTCCTGAAGTGCGAAGAAAATATCTTGACGAGACGTTCGGCGCAGTTAGCTGAATTACTCTACTCGAATCCTGAATTCTTGTTTCACTCACGCGGCAGACATCAATCGAAAGTGAGTCAATCCACTGTCAGAGCCAAACACGCCTGTTGGCCAGCCTGCATTAAAGTGCGCACATTGAAGGAACCCAGATTCAGAGGCTGACGAGGCTTGAGAAAATGTGAGCTAACAGACTGAAAACCACCTACTACACTACTTGACAATAAACCGTTGCGAGTATCGGGCGTGTTACCAGTGGGGACACTATGGGTAAGCAGAAGGGGCAAACAGATTGGGTTGGAGACCAAAGAGACAGGTTGAATAAAAGAGAGGGAACTCGGTTTGCGATAAGCCATCTTGTATAGTTCGCTAAGTGATGGAGGCATGCAAACCGTCACATTACGTCAAGTTGCAGTCGCGTTGTTGCGGGCCATTATTTAGCGGTGCGTTGTGACAACCACGACCGTGGCCTGTTTGTGCAATGCTAATGGTTGTACAAACCATAGTTGAGCCATCAAATAAACATTCGATCGAACGTGATATTTTGGTATATTTTACGATGTTCGGTCACGAAGCTTGGAAGGATTGCTCCCGATGAGGATACAGAAATGCATTTTACAGGTGCTTTTCGGGGTTACTCGCCGAGAAGCTATGGTACATGTAGTGGCGTCACTGCATTCAGCATACAATTTCCACTAGGATGCCTCATATCTCCATTCTTGTTTAACTTCGTCATGGACCATGTAATGAGGGTGTAGGGGTCGAACTGGGAAATGGAGGGAAACTATGTGATCTAGGTTACGCAGACGACGTCGTGTGCCTTTTTCAAATCCACGGACCATGCACAACACGCACAAGATAGGCTCTCGAGATCGGTCGCTCAGTTTGGCATGTGCTTTGCACCTTCAAAGTACAAAGTGCTGTTGCAAGACTGGATGACAGCACTGCCGAACTTTTTGCTGAGCGGAGAGGAACTAACGAATGTGGACCGTTTCACTTACCTTGGTGGTTGCGCATCAAACAATGGTAGCGCGGCAGTGGAGGTGAATACGTTAATATGGAAGGCTCGAGCAGCTTACGCTAGACTGAAACACTTGTGGCGTCGGCCTAATAGTTCACTGAAGTTGAAAGGCCATGCGTATTTAGCCGCGGTGGTCTCAGTTCTGTTCTACGGTTGCGAGACATGGAATATGTGTGTCAGAGATATTCGTCGCTGGGAAGTTTTCACTCTTTAGGACTGGATGGAGTGACCGTGTGAGTACTGTGGAGATCAAGAATCTAGTATAAAGTACCAGTTCCGATAGCACATGAAGCTTAGTAGGATGCGTTGTTTGGGTCACTTGTCGCGTGTGGCAAACGCTCGTCTGCCAAACCGTGCCCTATTTTACGTCCCTCCCACGGAGTGGAGGGAGTCACATTGAGGTCAGCAGATGACTTGGCAACGTGGAATGAGAAAATTCAGCAAATTTAGCTCAAAGAGGTATCTTCCATCTTCGTGGTTGGAGTCCGGAGAACTCGTCAACTAGCTGGATAGGGACACTGGCGGATATGGCAACGAACCATGAGTAGTGGTGGTCGTGTTGTCATTTCCTGTCGGATCTGAATGAGTGAAAGTGTTTTTTACAGTGAGACTGTGTTCGGTGTGTTGGTTACTGCAGTATTCTCATCTTATCCCGCCTGCGTACAGCCACTCATTGTCCTTTTGCTTATTTGTTCTCTCTTGTGGAACGTGTGACTCTTGGAGTTCAGTGGCACCTGGCCTGCTGTTTGCCGCTAAACGGTATTGACGATTAGTCAAAAGTTAGCTGTAATAGTCGCCTTTAGGTCCGTTACTGTTTGCTTGTTGAATTAAGGGCCGGTGCCTTGGGAGTCTTCTTTGGTTCATCTGGCTGGTGGGCAGTTTTATCCATTATAAGTGTGGATTAGTACGGTTATCCGTCGTATCACCCAGTGATTCCCGTAAGTCTAAGTGGTCCGCCTCTATGTGATCCCTGTCATCGAGCCTAGCGGTGGCTTCACTGAAGAAACTGTTTGTTGGTGCAGCCACAGGAAGCTCATTAAGGCGCTTTGATCTGAGACTCTCAACGGGTAACCCTTTAAGTTTGTTGTTTCTCTCTTGATATATCCATTTCCCCCATGGATCTGTTTGTTTGTTGTTGCATTGGTGGTGATATATATATATATATTTATGTACATATATATATATATGTATATAGATATATATATAACTGCATGAGTTGACTACGGGTTTGTGCAAACTGGGAAGAGTAATCAGTTTTCCTCGTAAATCTAATGTATTTTCTAGTAATCTTCGGACACTTGTTTACCACTTTCTCATTCTGTCGTTGCTTGTTTTGTTGATATTCCTTTGATGTTGTAAATATTCAATAATGTTGAGGCTTGTGTTTTCAACCGTTCGAACGCATCATTGCAGGGCATCGATTGCAACAGATTTATCGGAAAGTGTACTCTCTACCGAGGGGCATTTTGGAATGTAGTCAGAATAATCGGAAGATACCACAGTCAAGACTGTGGTGGTGAGATGGACCAGCCATATGAACCTCGTGTTCCTGAGACAGAAGTTAACAAGCGCATTACAGGACATGAGATCAGTTACGCAAGTACTCAGGATCGTGTTATCTTCTCTGCCAATCAGGTGGGTGAACCAAAACAATAAGTAATTCACTTGCTTCCTGTGTAGTGATAAGCTAGTGTGCCATAAAAGCGAATTTTGCTGTGAAGTTTTTTTGAGAATGGTAGCAGTATAAGACATCATGAATCCTTGCACTAGCAGGTTATCTCAATTTTTTTCTCGTTATGGTTTGAGTTTCATAAGATTTCGATGATCCGGTTACTGCTTTTGTTTAGTTTTTGGTCAACCTCGGAGCCGCTGGCTTCGTCTGAGGTTTTCGTTGGGTTCATGTTTACCTTTACATATATATATATATATATGTATATATATATATGACCAGAGTCCAATTTGTAGCTTCAGGAGTTTGCGTAGAAGCTTTTTGTTGCGGAGTCCACTGAAGAACCACAAGAATGTTTGGACAAATGAGTTGCAGGTACGCATGTGTATATATTGGATCTTTCACAGTTCGGAATTTTCCCGAACAGTGTTTTGTTTGTCTGGGCATCCCCGCTAAGCTCATTGACGAAACACAAGTTGGCGACCAAGCCCTCCATCAGTGATTCATACCCACACCATCAGATCATAATGCATAAAAAGTTTATACGAATCGTTCAGTAAGACAAAATGGGTGCAAAAGAGATCGATGATATTTTAGGCACAAGGAGAAATCGGATAAACATGTTACGTCAACTATCGTCCGGTCTAGGCTTGGCTTTGGAATGGTGGGTGAACCAAGGGAGCTGAAGAGTGGCCGCTAAATGATTTTGATTATAGACGAAGAAATTGTGAAGACGGATCGCGACGGCCTCCAAGACACTTTGAAAACCTTATCACGCCTAACGTGATCGGTCTCTGGTAGATATGTAAAACCGGTACGCCGTTGAGCGATTCACTTGTTCAAGTGTCCACACGCACAAAGTGATGATTACGAATACGTTCGTGGTCGCCCTCAGTTCCCCTATCCAATGTCACTGGGTTGCGTTCGCTTTATTCCTTGCTTTCTCCTGCATCCTCATCACCACGATATACGTTCAGCGTTAAACAACAAGGCTAGCCTCACTGACCGCTGCCTCTTCCCTAAGGCTACGTTCCTATAAAAAAGTGACTATCCAAGGGGAACAGGGAATGGACCTACACAGGCGGGAAAAGATAAGACGCTGCTGTAGCCAAGACACAGAACACAGTCTCACTGTACAAACGCACTTTTTCAATCATTCTGGATAGATGGGAAATGACAACACGATCGCTTTTGTTTACGGTTCACTGTCATATCCTTCAGTGTCCCTAGCCAGCTAGTTGACGAGTCTCTCCGACCGTAACCACAAAACCATGAGACACCTATTTTACCTAAGTTCGCTGTACATTTTCTCATCCCACGTTGCCACGTCATCTGTTGGCCTCCACATGGCTTCTTCCATTCCTTAGGAGGAACACAAAATAGGGCACGGTATGGTAGACTAGTGTTCCATACACGCAAAAAGTGACCCAGTCAATGTGGTCCATTAAGTTTCATACTGTGAAATAAAGTAATCTGAGAGCCGGCACCTAGTACTAGATTCCCAACCTCAGAACTACTCACTCGGTCACTTCATCCAGTCCAAGCCATATTACGTATAAATCGGTGGTCGAAAACCTCAGCCGACGAATATCTCTGACACACATATTCCATGTCTCGCAACCGTAGAACAGAACTGAGACCACCGCGGCTAAATACACATGGCCTTTCAACTTCAGTGAACTATTAGGCCGACGCCACAAGTGTTTCAGTCCAGCGTAAGCTGCTCGAGCCTTCCATATTAACGTATTCACCTCCACTGCCGCGCTACCATTGTTTGATGCGCAACCACCAAGGTAAGTGAAACGGTCCACATTCGTTAGTTCCTCTCCGCTCAGCAAAAAGTTCGGCAGTGCTGTCATCCAGTCTTGCAACAGCACTTTGTACTTTGAAGGTGCAAAGCACATGCCAAACTGAGCGACCGATCTCGAGAGCCTATCTTGTGCGTGTTGTGCATGGTCCGTGGATTTGAAAAAGGCACACGACGTCGTCTGCGTAACCTAGATCACATAGTTTCTTCCCATTTCCCAGTTCGGTTTCTATATCGCGGAGAACTTCTAAAGCATCTCCCGTCACCTCGTCCATGACGAAGTTGAACAGGAATTGAGACATGGGACACCCTTGTCGAACGCCGCTAGTCGTTTCTAATAAACTCGATACTTCACCATATAATGCCATGCGACCATAGGTGTACTCGCAACAGGTTTAGGAACTTTGCTGGCTTACCACTTCGGTGGAGAGCACTGAATAGGGCTGGTCGGTCCACCTTCCAAGTCGAGAAAGACTACGATCGTAGGGTGGCGGTGCGTGTGGCGCGTTTCTAGTGGCTGTCGAAGAGTGAATATCTGATCGATGCAACCTCGACCTGGACGAAATCCGGCCTGTTGTTCGTGGGTATTACTCTCGCGAATCTGTGTCAAACGGCGCAGACATATCGAAGCCAACATCTTAGTAACTATCGGAATTGGACCAATCCCACGATGATTGCTACAGTCACTCCGTGTACCCTTCTTGAAGATGGGTATAATCAGTGACTCACCCCACGATAGCGGGATACGCTCCTCGTTCCAAATATGAAGCAAGGAGGTAAGCGATTTTACCAGAGCTTCCCCACCCAATTTGAAAAGAACTAGGGAAGGTCGTCGGGACCGGTTGCGTTTTCCCTCTTCAGAAGCCAAATATTCGACTGCACTTCCACTTCCGTTGTGAGATCAATTGACACTTCCCAAGGATTTGCAGCTGCAGTAGGTGGACTAAATACGTTAGCGTGTGGCCAACTAAACTGATCCTTGAGGTACTCTGCCAAACGGCCCACCTTTTGTGGTCTACCATGGATGAGCTCTCCATCAGCAGCTTAAAATTGTGAGGGAATTTATTGTTCATCTTCCTTATCCTCACCACGAGGAGTAATATTGTCCAAGTAAGTGAATGTAGCTCAGGAGTTCTGCTGCTATAATCTGATCGATTACCTTCTGAAAGCACTGAGCACCGTTGGTTCACCAAACGGAATCCGGCAGAATTGGAACCGCCTTTCACAGGGTTGGAACCCAGTGAACGCCTTATCTTTGTCTCAGATCGTTATTTGATGGTGGGCCGATTTTAAATCTACGATAATGAAAGCAGCGTAGCTGGCGATGTTTTCGACCATTTAATCAATCTTCGGGAGCACATAAGCGTCAAGAAGCATGAACTTATTTACTGTCTGGCTGTGATTAACCACCATTCTGGGCTTGCGCGGTTCCTTGGTAGTGACCAGTACCTTAGTGCTGCAAGGTGAGTTAGATGGTTCAGTGATTTGTTCTTTCAGCAGATGGTCGATTTCGTTTCTGATAAAACGCTCATCTGTAATGGAATTCAGTCGACATTTAGTAACAATAAGATTGCAGTTAGATAAAAAGATTGAAAAAAGAAGCGGTTGATCGATAGGGGCTGCAATAAGTTTGATAAGAAGAACGACTCATTTTCGCCTGCAAAAGGAATTACAGGTATTTTGTTTAAATGTAGGAAATCGTGGCCTAGAAGTACATGACCGCAGAGATTGGGCAACACAGAAAGCTTGAAGTGTGAATATTTGGAATTTTTGTGAAACAGCGTCACATGACAATGCTCGTGTTTGAGGGTTGTCAGGTTGGTGGGCTCCATGGTAATGGAACTACGAGGCTCTCCTGTGTTCTAACATTATCTGTGAACATCGGAACTGGATACGTTACTGTCTAAACTTCCAGTATCAACCAAGGGTTGCATAAGTACCTCGTTGACGGAAACGTCTACCATCGCAGTGGGGAGACAATGTAGAGCGGAAGCCACTACCATAGATGGTAAAAGTTAACGGTTGATGAATTTCTGCTTCGACGAGCTGGTCGGGAAACTTCTTGGTAATGACCATTTTTATTACATTGCTTACAAATATCACCCTTAGCGAGACAATCTGAGTGAAAATGTCTAGCATGTCCATGGAGGTAACATTGATTAGTGGTCGCTGCCGTTATTGCCTGTTCGGATGCTTCGGAGTGTAATTCTTTGGGTGCCTCTTGATGAAAGGCAGATACCAAATGTGTAGGTTCGGACGGTTAAAACGGCTGAGACTGATGACAGACCATTTCTAAAGGACGATCCTGTTGGTAGATGTGTAAGGATCGAACGTCCTGTTTCCTAGGAGGCTTTGTCAAATGACGTTAAACTGCATTCCACTAACGAATTCATCGCTTATGACATCGTTCTGGTTTTGCAGAACTGTGACATACTTCAAAACCACAATCTTTTGCTAATAATTTCAACTTCCGAAGTCGGTGGTCCAGAGTTTGGCTTGTAAGAGGACAACAGATGCCGAGAAGAAACCTCGTTCTTCGGTTTTATGTACGTTTTCTCAAAAGTGTGCAGCGTATTTTCATTAGTTTTGCATTCCGCGAAGTTCTCATAAGTGAAAGATGTTTCCTAATTAATCAGGTCGTCGAGTTTGTTCGTGTCGGATGTTGAGGATTTGGTTGTGAAAATACCGACTGTACGGTGTTTCCAGACTGTTAGAGAGGTTTGGGAGGATGTATCAGCCTCAAAGCGTTCCGGACGCAGAATGTTGTCCATTGTTAAGCGGATAAATTGTAGTATGCTGCAGTCAGTAGTGGCCTATACTGTTCCATTCAAACACTCATTCCAGAATGAGAAGGTTGGAGGGCCCAGACAAAGATATGGTTAACAGTGCGTCTTACAGATGTGAATATACTAGCAAGATAGATGTGTGCATTTTTATTAATGTCTGTATGTTTATAAGTATAATTTCAGCCCCAGAGCAACTCATGTTATGTAGTCTTATTATTTTTTTGATATGAAAACGCCGTTCCGAGTGCAGATAATTATTTAACTTTTCCATTACGCTCCCCACGATGATGAGGACGTTTTATGGGGTGCCTACCGGTTGTCTGTACTGTTATACACTTTTTGTGTTTCCTAAGGATGCTCGATAAGTGAGATCAAAACCAATTTGCGCTCTAATTCATCTAACATAATTCACTGAAAATTTTCCGCATGTTCTGGCCCATTACATCTTTTCAACTCAGACCACGGATTTTCTATCCTAGTAGCTTTCGTCGAGTAAAACTTAACCGAAGTAGTTTTACTCAAATAGGTTGTTAGAGGTTTTTGGACAAACTGTGTTAACTAGCATACGCTGGTGTTTTCTGTTTCACTTTCCTAAATACCACCCGAACTTCAGGTTGGGGTCAATCGACCTGTTGAGGACCGATGGGCAGCTTACCAGTTTGGTCATACGGGCCAGAATACCCCATATTGTAGCAAGTTGGCTTGTTCCCCCGATGGATCGCATCACGGTGGGACAGCGTTCACCGTGGTCGATGGACACGGAGGTCATGCATGTGCACATGCGATTAATCTTCTCCATTCCGACTACATTGTAGCAGGATTGTTGCCTCCCGAATTGAGTGAGCAGGTTTTGTTTGACTTGCGTGCTATCGATGAATCCAATGCTTCCTTCACGTCATACGAGCTTTCCGAACCGTTGTGGTCAAAAGCTGAAGCTCAGTTGACTGGCGAATCGGAGTATATTGGACCCCCGCAACCTAATAATGCATGCTTTACCGCAGATATAGACCCATCCTTGAGTGCATCTCATCGTCGCTGGGCCCCGTGGGGTATTTGGGGTCCATTGCCCGCATCAGTTCGCGAAGTCCATTTGGGCCATTTGCGCAAGTTACTTGAGGAGTCATTATCTTGTTCGTTCGAAGGAAGTGGTAAGTAATGCGAAACCTGTTCCGGAACTGTGCTATTGTTTCTTATCCTTGTCCTCGTTATCACATCTTAGTCGTTTTGTTTCCTTAACATTGACGATCCTCGACTGATATTCACATTCTGCGCTCCGTCTGCTAGCTAGCGTAATGAAGCACAACTCTTAGCGAAGCGTGAACTCAACGCGGGTGTATGTAGGAGTCCTGAAATGTGGTGGTTCCAAAAAGCATCAAAGGCGGACATGGTGCCTCTATGAGAAATTTGCATTTCATTCCTTCGGAGTATCCGGTAAGGTGACACTAGATGTGAGTAAAACAGTCTGCGAAGTTGACTGTTTGCCCATTTCGGAACTAACAGATGTTCATGCTGGGCGAAAGCCTTTTGGCTGGCCCCCAGATTTTCTGTCGCACGTCCCATAGTCTGTCCCGACATATTCACCTTGTAAAGCGGAGACTCGTAAGGAAACAGCTTTAGAATGCCACCGAACGCTGGGCCCTGATGACTCTACTCCAGCTCTTTAAAAATGGTGGGATGTTGCTTTCCAGAGAACTTCGACTTCTGTTCTCCAAGGATTGCTACTTTAGACGGCTCTCTCGAAGGAAAGCGACTGTTTCCCTATCTTTGAGAAGAGTTCATGTAGTGACTCCGCTAGTCTTACGAATATGAGCCCAATCTCGATAACGCCAAAGCTGCTTACGTCCGTCATTCACAGTCTGCATAACATACTTAGTGAGAAAACTCGGTTGGATTATTCTGGGTTTCTTACCGATCATGGTTGCGTTAGTTAACTCATCATCATCCGACATTTGTTTGAACACCGTTATACTTTTCAAAAGCAAATAGTCATCGTTCCAGCGCACATCCAGCAGAGTCGCACTACAGCACTGTACTGGCGAATGGTCTGTGTGAGAAGTGGTTCGTTCTTCTGAGAGTTGTGTCGTCATAACTCATTTCCGGTCGAGATTTATATTCAGCTTTCTTCACTCTTTGCAGCCTCCGGTGCAGTACTACAAATCTGTTCCTTGGCCCGACTTCTTTTCGTCCGGTCTATCGGATGGTGTAGTTGACATCCATCCAGGGGACTTGGACTATATCTATGGTATCGCCCTGTTGAGCTATAATGCAAGCAATTCCACACGCTTTGGGTATTTTGGCGATTGAGGCATTCATGTACGGTATATGCTTTGCGCCATTCGAGTACATGTTCAGTACAACCATTTACCTTGCACTAACGTGCTCTGGTTTTGGCTACTACCACGCGGTATTTATTTTCTGCTTTTTTAATACTTTCATCAACCGAATCTACGAAGGATGCATAAAAGGAGTGACAGTTTGAGCAGAAGTCCACTGGTTACCGCCGTCCTCCACGCAATGAGCAGTGAGGTCCCGATCATCCTGTGTTACAACCGACGCAAAGCGGAATTCTTCATTACTGTGTGAATTACTTCTGCAAGGCTGGCACGTGCGTATGCCCACAATCACTCTTTGTGGTGTTTAGTTAGACGTCGTCAGTAGCCATAAGTATCCAAACAGCCGAATTACACCAGCTAGAGGTGTTTGCGAGGTCATATTTGAAACTACTTGAGCTTGAGGAGTTTTTGCGAACCTACAACACCTATGGCGCCACCATGACATCCTAGAGGGAAGGGAGTAAACTGCCGTGGTGAACAGTGGAAAGCTGCCCTATGACTGGGGAACTCTACAAACTTTCGTTTTCTCCCATCTTCCTCATATTCTTTCTCTTTCGTCACGGTTCCGAAAGCACATGATTTATGCGCAGATTTGTGCAAAGTAAAATATACAAGTGCAGGGCCACCGTTCGTGAATACCTGTGTATGAGCTCCGATTTCTAGCCTTGTCCCTCAGCATCCATGACCAACGGCAATCCTCATCTCCGGCGGGAGCTATCGATGCCAAAGCCGAAGCTGACTTCGTCATGATTCTACGCCAAGTCATAGTCTGACTCCCGCTTCGAAGACATCAGCAGATGTATACAGAAAGCCACCCAGCACTCACACCGTCATGGGGCACACCTTGCGACCGTATTGAAGAACGCTAGGAACGGCAGCGCTGTAATTCGAGATAACATGACTAATATTTGTGCTGTGTGGATTAGGCAGTGGGAACCTAGAGAACGACGGGGTCGGAATCGCAAGATGGTATATTTTGATTCATTAGTATGCATAGGATTAAAGAGAGCTTGGAGTAGGATAAGACGAACGGGTTTGAATGTAATTGGCGCTGATTAGGCATGCGTGCCCGGTACTGGTGTATCAGTTGATGTACATAGTTGACCACTGAGATTGTAAGTTCCCACGGGAATGTTGTTTGTATGAGAGGAATGTGGATGGGTGAGAAATGTGATGGGTAGTTTTTTGTGTGCCTTTTGACCACTGGCCCCATTTTATTCCACTATTTCAATGAATAGACACACCGCGTTGGATCAATTGCAATTTCGGATGGCAGGCGGACATCTCTGCTATCTCAGGGACCCGGGATCCCACTCATGCAGACCTATAATCATGAATCTGAGTCATGTATGTGGATCTGTCTATGGAGTTGAGCCACGCATTGTTTGCCTGCTGGAAATAGGATCAGCGGCACAACTGAATGGATCGAACTTCTCACGTCAAACGTAAACTTAAGGTCAGACGTCACACCAGCCGGGATCAAATGAAAATAAATAGAGAAGAACGCCAACAACTGCACACTTGCACTGCCGTTGTCAGTTCGACTAGTGATGAAACGTTTGCGACCTAAATGTCAAGCTCAGCGATCATAACTCCATGAAACCTAGCAACCTGATCGGCGACCAACGCAATTTTTCAGATCGATGAAGTCCTAGGATTCGGTCACTAGAAAATGCACTGGACTCGAATAGGTTAGTGTGGCTGGGTCAGGTGCCGCGCATTTTCACAAGTCGTCCGTCTCGAATTATGCTATTCCCCGAGGCATGTAGTGGTTGGCATGTGGATCGACGTGACCATTCCATGGCAAGGTGAATAGATATAAAAATGTTTACCAATAGACCAATTCATATGGATCCAGCTACACTGTCGAGCTTAGGCCCACCAGAGCCCTTTAGATGCTGGTTGGGCACAAAAATTAATATGGCTCATTGCCGCAATCAATGGCGTTTTCTCGTTGGATTTCTGTCCTCTGCTGTATAGTTCCTACCTGTTATCTCGCTATTCGTATTCCACCGTCGTTTATTTATTCTTTGAAGGTGCGATACTACCATATTACGAGGAGAGTTAGAGCACATCAGCGCCAGGTTGGTAGTTGGAAAATCTCGACTTGTAACAACGTGTACTGAACGATTGCCATCGGAACTCTAGTTGAAAGGAAAAACAGTTACAGAAAATGAAGAAGAAAAGAAGGTCACTGTGGTTATTCATCACACAAATTGGCTCTTCTGTACTACCTTATCACATTATCTGAATGATCCGATATAGTTGTCTCAGATTCCGGGATGCTTTTTCCCCCTGAGCACGTCTCTGGCCTTAGGTGGAGAACTCGTGGAGCCCTTCTTCTCATGATGGCATTTCCACCAAAGTACGAGAATAGGCAAATCCTTGGCTTCTTCTGAAGGGCATCTGAACTGAGCAAATGCAGGTTTTCGGTCGACCAGCAGCCTTTACCCATTGTTTAGTAGCCTCTGTTGTAGGCACTGGTCATCGCTTAATAGTTTCGGGCTGTTCTGAACGGCCCTGACAATGGTTTTGATTGATACACATTTCTCGGCTGAAGGTGCGGCTCTTTATGACATTCGTACTTGGTTGCGAAGCCATGTTTCCGCGTCACACGATTCACGGCTGATGTACGCGTATGCCTATTTTTCCAGACCAGGTCATGACTTCTCAAAACAGCTCGACTGTCAAACAGCAAAGACCCTATAGTCACTGGCGCCTGATGATTTAAGATACCGTCAGCCCGTCCTATAGTCTTTCAATTTAGGTTTTTTGATCAAAAACTGACTAAGGCTCCATCGGTTAGTGCTGTATCTCGGTGTTGGCAACCAGATCGACGACAGCACATCTTCCGCAACCCCAAATCTTATCGACGGTCAATCAGGAGACGTGAAAACCGGTAATATCGATGCACTGGTGCAGTAACGTTTAGAGCATCAATGGGACAGAGGACAGTCAATAGCAATGGAACTGGAACTAAATATAGGTGTTAATGCAAGTGAAAACTAAGCATGCGATCATGTGATAAAGGACAGACCCTCTGTCCAGACAGTCACTAACCCTATAACTAAGAAAATACACCAGAAACGGCGAGAGCTTGCAGACGGGAGTCAACAACGGCGGTCCAGTGGACCGAAGTGGGCGCGTTTGTGCGAATCGGAGATTGATTAAGGCCAGTAAGCGTAAGTCAGGGAGGTCGATAGGGAAGCGGATGGAGCGTGTTCGGTGTGGGTTAGAGAGTTAGCCTACTGAGTGCGAGGTGCGTGGTTGGAACAGCAGCGGAAGCAATTGTTGGGCAGACATGGGCACAGTTCATTCGTCGCCTACGGTCACGTAAGAAGACAGAGAATGCGTAAGATAATGAAGGATCGCGAATGGCGTGAAATCACATTAAGCAATGCGATCAGTAAATACACTCCTAAATGCCCAGAACGGTTTGCAAACCACCTGTCAGGATGAAAATAAGGCTAAACGACGGCGAGAAACCGATTAAAAAAGGTGTTTCTTAGGGTACCCCAAAAGGGTATGCTTGACAAGTTCTCAGAAACAGTTGTACTTAGAAGAAACTGTCATTGATGACCGAAGGTAATCAACACTATATGCGGGGTGTTTCTCACGAGTAAAGAAGACTTTTTTGATACAGCTCTGTGATCTTGCTAGATTTCTACAGTAATCTAGTAACCGGTCATCTTGGTTTAGATTGACAAGTATCATCTAAAACGTTTGATTGTGCTCACGTCAATTAATTTTTATCCCACTAGGGTTTCCAGTAAACGCTTTTTAATCAGATAGGTCTTTCTGTTTGGTGTTTTCTCATCGCCTGTTTAGTATTAGTTTTCCCCTCAGTTGTTTTTTGCAACTGCCCATACCAAGTCCAACTAAGTCAACTTGTTTTGGAGTTGGAAAAGTAAAATGCGTATCATACAGATTGGTCATTGTAAAATTTATGTACCCCACCTACGGTTATTTATAAAATTCAGCTTCGGCTCTTTTAACTGAATGATTTATCCATTTTTTGGTGCAGGAGGGCTCTTGTTATACTGAGGAATGCAGATGATCGAGTAGCCTAGAATACTTTTTGTTCGTTCAATTGCCATTACATTACTCAGCTGCACTACCATTTTCTTGCTTATTCAGCCCAGACCATTAAATCTTGGCCCACTTTTGGCTTTTCTGTTTGTTTTCTTCTTGTCAATTACAGAGGCGTTTTTCTCAGATAATGAACATGGCGACATATCTGACCCTGAAGGTTTCGTAGTTGCTCCACTTCGTTCCATTCAAGAGGCTATCTTACGCGACCTCCCCGGTGGCGATAAAAATCCTATACTTGACACGCTTCACGCTGATTTTTCGGCCCAACAGTTAGAGTCGACCAACACCCACAATCCTTTCCCAATCGACACTGAAAACCCAGAAGTTTTGCGACTGCACGATCATGTTGCGGGCATAACTCGGTCGTTGCGCAACAACTTGCAAAGGCTTGATTTGGATCTATCGTACTCGGCTCAACCTAGTCATCGCGGCCCGTCCCTGGACAAAGCTCTGCTGCGGATCGTGTTCAGCGGATGCGTGGCCACATCGGTCTTTATCCCGTGCAGCGGCAAAGATCTCTACGTAACACAGGTTAGAATTTCAACTTATCGTTTCAAATCCGTGAGGTCGAAATATGTGTCCATTACGTTGAGCTAAACGTTAACGTTAACAAAAATCTTAGATGCTCGGTAGTAACAGTGATGTTGATTTTTTTTATCATATGATTACTCGCAGGCGCAATATACTGTCCGGTTGATGGTTCGCTTCTAAGATCCATACTGTACCCCATCCAAGTTTCCTTTATTGGCCGTTTTTATTAAATTCTTCGTTAATGAATACAGTGGAAGGAACATGTTTCATAGATTGTATAATCTACTACACTCAGTGGGTACCGGCACCTATGACCCTTAAAGTTAGGTTGGCACAGAACTGTAATAGGTCAGGTGTAGAAATTAGCCGGTTCACTTCGAATTGTTATCTACTACCAAATTGACCGGTGGTTCTGGAATTCGGACCTTTGGCATTTTCGAGGTGACATGCTAGTCCAGCTCATCAGTTGATTTGCAGTGCAATGGATAAACTACTGTTAAGAGGCACCGTTACAGCGAATACGGAAGGATATTCACGTAAGAACCTGTTTTTGCCAACCAGAGAATGTCCTGTTGATTTCCATTTCCAAAGAAGAAAGAAAAATACTATTAGGATAGCATTTCGATGAGAATTGCTAGTCACCTGTTAACCGTTTAGTGAGGCACAGGCACAAGTCGTGAAACTGTCGAAGCAAGTTGCAAACAACCAAAGTAGAATCGATAGAAAAGAGATATTGCAAACAGTTTGACGGTTGGCAGCTGACTGCAATTTGTTCCATATCATGTGGCTGTAAATCAGCCGCGTAACCATGGAGAGAAAGAGAAACAAATGAAGGGCCATTTCACATTTGATTGCATTGTTCAAATACCGGGGCTGATTTGAACTTAACAGTTGAGGACCATAATTTGGAGCGCAGCGGGAGAAGAAAGCTGAGATTTGAAAAGGTCTCAATATTACGAATGTGTTGATAAGCCAATAGGAGAGTGAAACAGTGTCCTTAGACCACAGATTGATTAACTCAAAAGACAAGCCTACGGCGAATGAATAATGTTTGATAGAAATTGAAAGGAAGAAAGTTTTGGAAGGATATAGACCAACATGATTATGAGATGACCAGGAAAAGATGCATTTAAGATCGAAAGTTTGCGATACTGCGGCGACACCCAATAGTTTGTCACTTCAGAACTGATAGTTTTTCAAGTTGGATATCGTTTGTTGGTGGTAATTGTGGATCCCGTGGTGAATAGGCTTCATTCAAGTATAATGTAAAATAGGAATGTTGTATAGCTACCTTGTGCGCACGATAGTTTTGATAATTTTTCGTCGGGTCATTTGTGTACACTTTCTGACGTTTCGCGGATCGGTACGGAGGTAAACTTATAGCTTATTCCATTATTTGTACTAAATCTGTCTGGTACCAGTGCATTTCAGAAGAACCATGCCTCGAAGACTGAAACAGTTCAAGGACGAATAGTCAGGTTTACATGTGAGTGTTAGGTCCAGTGCATAGCTCATTGATCCGACGGCGACTATCAAGATCACGATGTTAGCTTTATTGACGGTTATTTGTATTTGCAAGTACCACTTGGTAAAAGAGCGTCAGGCACGTGATTCGGATAGTTTATTAACTATCGGCTATTTAGTCCATCCCTCTGTAGTTTCACACTGATCGTGTACACTCGATTACTTACACCCGAGGTGGTGCATCATTGATTACACCTATGCTCTGTTGCCCTACCTAATAAACGAAATAAAAGATAGGGGACAAAGATAAAATCTCTGTTCTACCGCCTGGATTCAAATCCTTCGGTGTATGCAAACCGTCTAATTACGTTCCAAATACATTTCCGTCAGGCCGGCTTGTTCAATCACTGGGATCGTGTTTAGCGTGGCATATGCTAATTTTAATTCTTCAACTGGTCGGCTGACCTAAAATTTCGATGCATAGCATATGACCACCATACGCTTTCCCATCAGCTATTACTAATGATTTCGTGAATTCCTGTCACTGTTCTGATGACTGCCTTCCGTGATTGTGGTAGACTAAATTTTATATTTCATAGCATTATATTGTTTGTCAACCACCACCAGATAACCTTGTTTACTCTCAAAGATCTAAATAAATTTTTGTGATGGAATTTTCTTGCGCTCCATGAGACGGTGCCATTCCATTTTAACAAGTGCTTATTCTGGACAACGTTTCAGATGGTCCTTAGAGCGTCTGTGCGAATGACGTTCATTCCAACTTGCTGATTCCGGTCTTCCTGATTGCCGGCATGGTGTGCCTGTATCTGCACAGTTTGATGCTTTATGTGCCTCGTAAACCGAAGCAACTTTCCATTATAACTCCACCAAAGACAAGAATCCAGACCTCGAATAATGATGATTGGGTGGGGTTCGGCAATCTAGTCTCCAGAAAGTGATCGATAATACCAGCGGCTTCTGTAGATAAACTTTATACGAAGTCAGTCGTCTGAGGGGCTGCTTATGGATGTGGACGTTGATTGGTGGCCATATATCAAAAATTCCCCAGTGTTTTATCAATTTTGTTCTTCCTCACTAGGGTCACCGGGACACTGTTCAGTTCGATAGTCGATGGATGGCTAACCAGCAATTAAGCCTGTTGGTCATGCACGTCTCAACAGGTTTGAATTACACACAGTATGAGGTATCCAGCAAGTCTTATTTGCCTTATAAGCCAAGTTTTATGCTTCAGCTCACCGGTCGTTAATTTAAGTTAGCCTCTACCAACCGTTCATTGACTGTCTGCCACACAAAACCATTACAGTTATCTGTATCAGTTATCGGTTGACCCATCTATCTGCAAGTTGATGGATGTCGGCGTAAACGGGCGGAGCTCCTGCAATAATTTACTGAGTTTACGACCCAGAACTGCACCTTAAAAGCCCCACTCCTCAGTTTAATAGCCGAGGTCTACAATAAATCAGTGAGACGTAGCTCTTAAAGAAGGATTTGAGGTTTTTAATCTATGGGTCCTAAACTGCAGCGTTTCGCTCCTAGATTAGGCAAAATACTGTAGAATTAGTATCCACATGGTTCTGATCCAGCTGGTCGTGTCTAACACTGTGTCCCTCAAAATCTACTAAATCTAGTTGAGCGAATGCCTAGCGGTTACAGTAACAGTGAACTAATGCATCTGAAATTTAGTTTTTCGTTGAATTGTGATACGCCCAATGCAAGAAAATAATGGCGAGAGGTTAGAAGCGCTCAATGGAAAACCAGTTGAGCAGTAGGTGCCTCTTGTCTTGCCGGTTGAAGTATGAAGTATCCCAGCTGATTGAGAGCGAGTGTAGTGCAGGAGCTACTGTTAACTTCACTCTTTTGCTCATTCAGCTTTTTTGAAACCCAGTGATCCTGAGACTGCACAATTTGTTGTGGCGGTTAATCTACGGAATGCCTACATACATTTAGAACATTATCGAAATAAACCGAATAATTCCGGACACCGTGTGCCACGAGAATAACAAAAATACGTCTGCGATAGTCGCTATCGTTAATTGCTCATAAGCGATAATTAGGTATACCCGTTCGTGCGATGCGTAATGTTCAATACATTCTTGATTGTTAGGGAAGCCCGTGCAGGTAATCTGATTAAGATTGGCAATCCATCGAGTGTAGAAAGAGGAAAATGATCCAAGGCCCACAGCCGTCTGAGCCAGAGTTGAGAAAGATAGTAGCATATAAACGACTAAATATACGGCGAATTTCTTTTGAAGTTTCAAGGTCCATAAGAGTTACTCAGAGCCTCTTAACTAGCCCAGCCATACATATTATGAGAAAACAACGGGGAGCTCGGATGAGGCTATCCAGGCAGCCCTGGAGGAAACTCGCACATGGTGCATCCAATTAAGGTACAGTTGCATCTGACTTGCAGAAGTCTTGGGACATCGAGGCTTGTGCAGCAAACACTATAGTCCATATCACATGTGCAGTAGCTAAACATGATAACAGTGCTTTAGATGACGGAACCCTCTTTGCCACAGCATGAAAATAATGACATTTCTATTGCAGTGGTGCAGTGCGAATCGACAAGCAAGTTCGATTTTTATGGTTCTGACTGACCCGTGTACTACTGGCATGACGTCTGAAAGAAAGCAAATCATTAGTCCTTCAGTCATTCATGGTGTGGTTAATAACATTTCTCGCAACTCAGCGATATTATCTGGGATTATTCGGTTTGCTTCGATGTAATTTCAAAGTCCTATCTCATTCCAACATCGTGGTAGGTGGATCGGCCATCATACTGAATTTCATAATCCTAGCTCATAAGGTTCGAGTGGAATTACATGAAACTCGGGCGGGGCTGCTGGCTCTTTATGATGAACTTTAATTCTTTATAAAATGAGAGAAAATTGACCTGGGTCCAGTTTCTGCTGGCTGTCGAATGCACACTATCTCAGTCCAATATCAGTGCGCTTCATGTCACCTCATAGTTCTGCGATACAAGGTTGGGTCTAAATTTAAAACGCTACTGGCCTGAGCAAAGGGGAATGCATTTCTGACATACTTTAGGAAGCACCTTCCGTCATTGTATGCATATATATATATGAATATATATATGCTATGCCCTGCTGCCTTGTTTTTGTCGTCAGAACCAAAGGCTCCCTTTGAGAACCCTAATCGTTCTCCTGCTTAGTGGCCGGACACCCAAGCAACACTTGTCTATCAAATCCCACGAGTTACACGCATACAAATAATTCCGTACTGCATCGTTCGTCGCGCAGGATAATCAGGACCACGCTGCCCATCGCATCGAGTGGGCTGGGTAGTGATAGATATTGTACTGCTCAGAATTCCCTCTTTTATTCAACCTGTCTCTTCCTTCTCCAACCCAATCTCTTTGCCTCTTCTGTCTATCCATAGTGTCCCCACTGCACACACGCCCGATATTCGCAACGGTTCATTGTCAAGTAGTGTAGTAGCTGGTTTTCAATCTGTTAGCTCAGTGTCTCAAGTCTCGTCAGCCCCTGAATCTCGGTTCCTTCAATGTGCGCACTTTAATGCAGGCCGTCCAACAAGCGTTTAGCTCTGACAGTGGACTCACTTTCGGTTGATCTCTGCTGTGTCAGTGAAACACGAGTTTCGTCAAGATATTCACGATATGAAGCAGCTCAAGCTGTGGGTCAATGCGGTGTAGGAATAGCCCCGAGTGAGAAGGCTAAAGCTGCCCTTCTAGACTGGATCCCAGTCAACAGTCGCTTGTGCGGCGTAAAAACTACAGGAATCAATCGGCGTCCGGAAGGATGATAGTGTTAAGCGCAGTTTATTTGTTATCTCGGCATACGCTCTAACAGACTGCAGCACTAACATGGAAAAAGACCAGTTTTATGATAACATCGTCACCCCTGTTCGGAAGAGCAAACGCTCTGACGTCGTAGTGGGAGCAGAGGATTTTAATGCACAAGTTGGAAAACTGAGTGCATAGGAATCCTGTTTAGGTGGGCGATGCACCTTGCCTGTTGAGCGAACAGATAACGGCGAAAGACTTCTCCAATTCTGTGCGGAAAATTAGCTATTCCTATCTGGCACGAATTTCCGACACAGTTCGCGGCGCACGACCATATGACGTTCTAACTCGACGGGTGGTCTGAGTTAGCTAACGTTGGCGCGGTTCTGTTCAGAATTGTAGATCGTGCTGGACCAAGTATGTCGAATCGGACCATGCGTTAGTTTTAATGCAATTTTTGCTACAGCTCATCAGCCATCGACGCAGGCCACAAACCCGATTGGCTGTCGAACGTTTGTCTAATTCGGCTGTTGGCAACAGCTACGAACAAAACCTATCCCAGGAACTAAGAACTCCGACGAGCAATAGTGTAGCCATGCAGTGGAGTCAAATTAAACAGGCTAGGCGTTTGTCAGCAGATTTCGCCTGTGGTCTTAGATTTGGCGTTCATCAAAGACACTGAATCTCGCAAGGGTCGCTGGGTCTGATGGAGCAAAAACTCCAGCTCCCTAACTGCAAAGAGGCGATAAAGATGCGTCGACAGTTGCAACGTCTATTGACGATAAGTCCTAAGAACGACCGCGAAAACTAGTGGGTTAAGGTATCCGAAGAGATGAAGGAAGTGGCCGCTTCAGGTAACAGTCAAAGGCTGTTTAAGCTTATAAGCGACAGCGGTGGGCGGCGAACTTCGGTTAGTGAAGTCGTGTGCGATAAGGATGAAGAGCTCATCCATGGTAGACCACAAAAGGTGGGCCGTTGGGTTGAGAACTTTAGCTGGCCACACGCTAACGTATTTAGTCCACCTACTGCAGCTGCAAATCCTTGGGAAGTGTCAATTGATCTCACAACGGAAGTGGAAGTGCAGTCGAATATTTGGCTTCTGAAGAGGGAAAACGCAACCGGTCCCGACGACCTTCCCTAGTTCTTTTCAAATTGGGTGGGGAAGCTCTGGTAAAATCGCTTACCTCCTTGCTTCATATTTGGAACGAGGAGCGTATCCCGCTATCGTGGGGTGAGTCACTGATTATACCCATCTTCAAGAAGGGTACACGGAGTGACTGTAGCAATCATCGTGGGATTGGTCCAATTCCGATAGTTACTAAGATGTTGGCTTCGATATGTCTGCGCCGTTTGACACAGATCCGCGAGAGTAATACCCACGAACAACAGGCCGGATTTCGTCCAGGTCGAGGTTGCATCGATCAGATATTCACTCTTCGACAGCCACTAGAAACGCGCCACACGCACCGCCACCCTACGATCGTAGTCTTTCTCGACTTGGAAGGTGGACCGACCAGCCCTATTCAGTGCTCTCCACCGAAGTGGTAAGCCAGCAAAGTTCCTAAACCTGTTGCGAGTACACCTATGGTCGCATGGCATTATATGGTGAAGTATCGAGTTTATTAGAAACGACTAGCGGCGTTCGACAAGGGTGTCCCATGTCTCAATTCCTGTTCAACTTCGTCATGGACGAGGTGACGGGAGATGCTTTAGAAGTTCTCCGCGATATAGAAACCGAACTGGGAAATGGGGAGAAACTATGTGATCTAGGTTACGCAGACGACGTCGTGTGCCTTTTTCAAATCCACGGACCATGCACAACACGCACAAGATAGGCTCTCGAGATCGGTCGCTCAGTTTGGCATGTGCTTTGCACCTTCAAAGTACAAAGTGCTGTTGCAAGACTGGATGACAGCACTGCCGAACTTTTTGCTGAGCGGAGAGGAACTAACGAATGTGGACCGTTTCACTTACCTTGGTGGTTGCGCATCAAACAATGGTAGCGCGGCAGTGGAGGTGAATACGTTAATATGGAAGGCTCGAGCAGCTTACGCTGGACTGAAACACTTGTGGCGTCGGCCTAATAGTTCACTGAAGTTGAAAGGCCATGTGTATTGTGCCGCGGTGTGCTCACTTTTGTTATCGGAGAGTACATATTGGATGGACTCATCCAAGACCACCACAAGCGAACCTGTTCGCTCGCCGAGAGTTTGCTCTTCAGACGTGTTGTACAACTTATGGTGAATGACGGACGCCAGCAGCTTTGATGGGATTAGGCCAGTAATTCTGTTGTTAGCGCTGTCGCTGCGCAAGCCATTTTTGCAGATGGGGACAGCGATCAACTCCCCATTTCCCCTCAAGCAGGGTACCTTCTTGAGAAAAAAGTTTGGAGTTCTCGGCTCAGCCCCCCATCCTTAAATGATGCTGGGGTATGGCCATCGGAGCCCTGCGCTTTATGACGTCCTAATGCCTTGGATTTTCCCGGAGATCTCCGCTTCCGCCATACGTGGTCGAATGCTTAAGCAATTTATTGAAACTAACATATATTTCTCAAAACTACTTTCCTGAAGTATTTTGCAGGGTGCGGTGCACATTCACCGTCGTTTATGGGGTCACTTCTTGAAATACCTATTGATATACGGGCGAAGCCTCACTTGTTTTCAGAGTCCAATGTAGAATTTATACTAGAGAGTTAGTGATATTGGATGCCAGTCGACCACAGTTAGGTGCATTGGCTCTGTTATGCAAAATAAACGTTCCATTAAAAGCCATTCTATCAATAGTCACCGCATACCAACACAACTTTGTTGACTGATTGTGCGTGCTCATCAGGCTGATCTCTGGAAATTGTCGAAATTCGGAGTTGAAAATACCCTTCAGATAAAAGCAGGTCACCCCAACTGTTACCCTACCTGTTATGATGCTATTTTGTTGTGTAGCCATGCAGTGGGATCAAATTAAACAGACGTATGCTAAGGTGATTAGAGGTTTTCTGTGCGCGTTCCAAAGAACTTTTTAAAATATATCATAGGGTAAGCGCTTCGTTTTCAAAGTGATGCCGAATTTTCTCTCTTGGATCAACTCAACCGACTTCAGATAACAAAGTTAAAAAATTCCATGCATCACAAATAGATGTATACGAAACTATTCATTTTTGAGTGCTTTAACCCCGGTTTAAAAAAGACCAGATACGAGGTAATTTCACCGATTATGCCATTCATGTAATCCTAAATTATTTCGGTAAATAGAACGACTGACTGATGAATGCGTGTGTCGGCAGGTAATAACTCACTAGCGTTTAACAAAAATTGCTGCGAATCACTAAGATCAAACGTATGCCTTTACACATGCGCCTAGAAGCACCTCGTTTTTTCCGCGTTCGTCATTGACGAAATTCGATGGATTTCGGCACGCTGAGAGAACACGGTGCTACGCTGTGTGCGCAATCGATTTTCAATTAAGAATGATCGAAGTGAATCAGCTGGAAGAAACATCCAACCAAGGCGGATAAGTTTAAGGGCAGCAGCGACGGATAGTGGAAAAATATTTAAATCAGAAAACCACCGATCTTCACTCTGTAAAACGTAAATGCATATGCAGTGTTTAACGTGGGACAGTTGCGGGATAATGGTTTGGTGTTTGTAGCCGCTCGAAGACACTACCAACTTCAGTCATTATGCTGTATGAGAGATGTGACTTTCTCTCTAACATGCTCCACCAGAAGGTCCTAGATTGTGATTTACGCTGGGGGGGGAAGGGAGCGGGGGCGGCATTGTTGAACCGTAAGACGCTGATTTACGAATAATCAGCGGAGGTAGCTCGAAATCTATATTGATTAATAAGGGTTATTAGCCATTTTTCAGGTCCAGCACAACGAGATCTGAAGAAGAGACGCAAAATTACGCTGTAAAGCAATTGCTTATACGTGCAGTCACGAATGAGTTCGACACGAGCAAAGGCTGCCACGTGGAAATTGACCAGAAATTCTCAGTGAATCGTTACCTTGCTCACCAACGATGATTTAGCGAATAGTATTGCTTCTGTTGGTGAATGAAATGTTTTGATCCTCGATAACGGGGACTCGTTAACAAATCCAGTGGGTTTACGTACTACTAGCAAGATTACTGGAAACCAATACTGAACTTGAGCCATCAAGCACGCTATACAGGAACTTGTCATGAATTGGGCTGCAAGTTTTGTACATGGTCGAACATTACTGACAGTTTTAAAAGGACAATGAACGTGAATCACAAGCTGAACTGTTCAGTCTGTTTCCTAGTTTTAGAAATTCCACTGCAATCGGCGATATTCCTAACAAATTATACATCAGTTTACAATATGCTGCTCCCTATCGTATGGTGGTGTGCTATGGAGGTTTATACCAGTCTCGCATAATAAAGACCGATATATTTTGTCAACGGCATGAGTGTTCTGCCGTTTGTTGTGGATACTTCTAACCTCATCCACGCTGAATTTGCGCATTTTTCGCAATTGTTTGATTGCTTTTGCCTGGAAATCTTCCATTTCCTGCACTGCCTAGACTTGAGTTATTATAATGGTAATTTTTGTTTTCACATTGCATTAGTTTTTTAGGATTACAATTTATTCGCACCAGCATTGATTGACTCTCTTTTATGATACAGTCTTCATGCACAAACTTTAGGTCATCCGATCGACCTTATATTCGTGAAGCATCGGACTCGTGCTTAATCCTCACTAGAGATCATCAGTGGTTTATATCCACCGTTGTACCCAGGATTTGAACCCGGGCCTTCCGACTGGGGAGCGTTTATGTTACCATTGCACCACCAAGTCCCGTTCAAGCTAATCAGAATTGCGGAGATGCCTGACTGTGGTGGAAGGGATGTGCACGATAGCCTCTAGGATCCACTACATAGAGGGGGAGGGGGAACCGGCATTTGTGACCATGAAGCTTGAAGTAGCGTAGAATCACATAAAGTCTCCATTGGGCAGGTGTGGTGACGAGCCGGACGACAGCGAACTAATGTCTACTACCGGAATGACCGGCGGATCTGAGCCGGTCAGCTGCTTTAATTTGGCTATACGAACAGATCTCACAAACTCGGTGTAGCAGTGCATCGAGCGGATCCCACTTGATCCCATGAAGTGCAATCCATTCATGAACACGAATGCCGACTTACTGGTATTACTGAAACTGATGCAAGCGTCATATGAGGACTTTCCGCTCTATTCTATGCCGACATAACGAGCCAAATACTTGAGTTTACACTCCCATTATTCAACGAGGATCAACGAAGCTTTTCGGTTGCAAGCGGTATGCTTTGGCGTTATCTAGGGAGCAAATAGACTAGAAATCTAGTCGATATCGCATTTTAGCCAACATCTGCTTATTTCAGTCATGGTGCATTACGAGCCCGTTAGGGAAATATGTGCACAGCAATTTGACGCATGTATTGCTAGGAATCCATCATCGATAAACACTATTGGTCTACGGACCCGCCAATGCCATCCGGAAATTTGTTGGTCACTTTGATGTGGTGTCCGACAGTTCCAGTATGAAATCATTTTTCTTGCACATCAAGAAGTTTTAGAACTTCGGGATTATTGTCAAGTGTTTACGTAGTTCACTAATTTATTGCATCAGGACATGAAACATTTTGGATGACATCAAGATTCAGGCTGTGGCTTTTTGTACGAAACGTGCGCTGGAGGTAAGCGTGTTTTTCACACGACTAACGTCACTGGGAGAAAGTTGTTCTACACAAGACAACATGTTTATTGAATCCACGTGGAGTAAATCAACCTTTTGGAGGAACCATCGTCTATTTCCTTATCATTATGGGAACATCTCTATCACGGCACAGGTGAATTTTCTCTTATCCACAGTGGATTTTGCTTTAATCCGTAGAAAAAGTCTCTCATGTTTTCGAGCCAAAGTGAACGTGGTGGAGGGCTATGAGAAAGTGAGACAATTTTTTCGAAGAATTTTTCCCAGGCGTTTTGTATTTTTCTGGTTACTATGAGTTCAACAAAATAATTTGTGAGTTGCTGAATTGCTGCGCTCAAGATTTCCCATTCCTGCGCAGGATAATTATGTTCGTTGCTTAATCCACAGCCCACATCAGCTGGCACTTGAAACACTTAAATATTCTTCCTTCTCATTTGAATAAAGACGCATGAAATATTGATAACCATCCACCTCAGGATTAGAGAAAAGAACGTCTGTCCTAAAATCTTAATTGGAATTTGAATAATTCGGTGGACATTTTTGGATGTGATTGATTTGGTGCAAATGGTGGCTTTGTTTGGCTTAAGGCGTTGGATGTGCCTAAACAAAATTATAAATGGGACAAATTTTTTTTTATCAGCACATTTCATCTCCATCGCTATTACCGGTCTATTGCTGCAATGTTACAATAACAACGTAAGTGGGTAACTTGACGCGTTTCAGTGACCTTGACGTGAGTTCAATTTTGATGCAAACTGAAGCATATACATTGACGGGGCGCACTTTTTGCAATTGTTCGATTATTTCTAGGTGAAAATCGAGTATCCCGTCTACAAAGCAACGCGTTTTTTTATCATTATGCCGAGTTTACTGTTGCATTTTTCAACGACTGAGAACTCGAAGATGAACGGATCGGACCGAATTGCAGTTTTTCCATGGACCTTGCTCAAGCGGTGACCTTTTAAGTGGGCATTCCGACCGACCATCCATAAGCGGATATCACATGTTTTGGTCGGATCGCCTGGTTGATATTTGGCATAATCACATGATAACAATCAGAGTTTACTTAAGTCCACGGAAACGGTCCTCGTTCATGGGATAAGGGCTTAAATTCTTCCAAGTGACGTTTTGTTGCGCAGCGTTTTCAGTAGTGTTCACCTGTGATCTCACATCTCTCACTATATCTTTGTCATCCTTTCATTGTTGCTTAATCTGTTCGCCTTATTGTATCCATTTGCCTTTCTTCAGTTACCCTGAAACATGCTGAGTTAGTCGTCAATCTGCTCCTCTCTTCACTGGTTCTCACGCCAACCTTACCCCTAGTTACTCCGATGAATACTGTTCTGAGTCTCCATATTTCTTCTAATCGTGTGGTATTTCGGGCTTTCGGAAGCTAAGATAAATATGTCATCACAGTCAAAAAAGGAGAACAAATAAACATCGCTCTGTAATGAATCGATACACGGTGTCGACTTTTAGACGCCTAGTATATACGTCGATTTTCCACCCTGTGCCACATCTTCCCTTCCATGTCATCTCTGAGCAGCTCAACATGAACCCGAAAAAGTTGCGAAATAAAAGAATCTGGTTCAGACATGCGTATTTGTTCCAGATTACCTGATAATTTCTCCCATGTCAACTAGAGTGAAGGCGAGAAAAAGCATCACATAGCTGTGACAGACGAAAGGAGGTCAGTCTAATTGTGGGACGAGTAAGGGGTAGCGAAAACACATGAATAGATGACATTGTAAGAATAAATTCCGCAGATAAACAATCAGGCGTGCAGGTTGCATATTGTATTAATAGCCAGGGGGGGATAAAAAGCACGACTGATAATGGTCTAGATGCGCTGAAGCGAGTGAAGGACTTTCCTACTTATACTTGAAAGAATTACACAAAAGGGGTTTCCAAAGCTTTCCAATATTAGTGTTCTCGAGTTTCACTGTGCGTTTTATCTTCGGTAAGGAATTCCTCCGTCTGGCCATCATCCTAAGTAACAAGTGAAGGGTAAATGGTGAAGATACGGAATAAGCGTTCGGGTTTCCCAGTGATGACCAACCCTGAGGTCATTGCGTTACTCTGGTACCGGAGTACGGTCATAACGGTAATATGGAGTAGTTCTACAGTACATATTTATGGTTATCGTCATCGCCTTTTTAGTGGGTCTTTGCGCAAGCATATAGTGATAAAAATTAATGCGTTTTAGTCTCTTAATGTTTTGTTTTCTATAGTGTTTGTTCAACAACTTTTCACCTTCCACGTCCCTCTTCTCTTAAACTGTTGTTTTCTGTCTTGTCCGAACATTTATTAAACCTGCTTGGGTCAATCGGTTTTGCTAGTGTACCCCAAGGAAACTAGTAGGGTTTACAAACATTAGGTAGGTAAGAATGTGGATGGGTGCATGTCATTAGCCATTCTACACGTCGTATTTACCGATAGTTTCAACCGGAAAAAATTAGGTAGAATTGGCTGTTTTCTTTTATGTCTTCTGGGCGAAAACAATGCTGGGGGAAAGATTTCCGTCTGGGTAATGTAAGGTTGTAAGATTTGGCTACGAGACAACCTCGTTTTGCAGTTGTTTTAAACTGAAATGCCAAAGGGCACCGGAGAAATTGACGCGCAGTTGATACCGTCGATCAGAAATAAAAAGTACTTTATTCAGGGCATCATTTTCTCACTGGCATTCCTCCATCTGCAAGAGGTTCGACGGCATTTCTTCTGCGGAAATTGGCTGTTATCTTTTATAATTTCTTATGTAGTTGGGGGACATCTCGCAGAGATTGACCTATTGGACTATATTTTTCACCTCTGCCGAAGAAATCAAGTTTGTTTGCAAATATAGTCGTTGTTCTTAGCCTTTGCCCAGTTGCTGGAGCTAGTCTTGTCGACATATTTCCGCAGATTCTAGTTAACAGTCGTAATTGCTCCACACCACTTACCTCATTGTAGCACTATTTTCTTGTGCTTACTTCACGTTACCTATTAGCTCAAGTAATATGGATTGTTTTATACTTATTGTGCTTTTCGATGGTCGATTATTTTTCTCCGTTTGATAAATGATTAAGGTTGGTGACTGTGGTGCTGTACTGGGCAGTTTTGTGCCTTCTCCAATGTTACCCCATTCTTCGGACACGTTCACCGGTGAATCGAGTTTCCCGACAGCGTTTTCTCCACTCGATTGGAATGCGGAACTGCTGATCAACCCGCATAATGCCGATAATGATCTTGACGTCCATCGGCTTCGATCTAGTCACCCGGTTCACGAGTCTGCCTTTGTGCTTCGAGATGACCGTCTGTTAGGTCAGTGAATTTTATATTTGCCTACCTGTTGTTCATTTCATGAAGGATGGATGTGCATCTACTTCTGTTTTCGTCGCTGCTCTCGGTATGTTCTATGAAAATTTTTATCGAGATGAACAGTCAGTAATCGTGTCTCTTCGGGGTTTCATGGGTTTCGACTGGAGGTTAACTGTTTCGCTAACAAACAGCAGTGTCTCGTGATTATTCTTTGTTTCCTACTTCTTATGAGATTGCATGCTTCGTACATAACGGCCTAAGTTACTGTGTAGTAATCGGACAAAATTAATGGTCGATCATTCGGCTGCATGATCAATGCTCGAAGTGCCATTTAAACTCCCCGCAATATGGGGACAAATACTTTTCATGGCCAAGGATCGAGCTTTGTTGATTAGTGATTCATATCCGATCGTTGTTGGCTGCTTTACTGGTAGATGGCAATTCGATGTCGTCAATAGTGATCCTCGTTGTGCTGGGTAGCATTTAACGAATGCTAGTTTGTCCGCCTGGTCACTCCGAACTTCTCGTAGAAACCTAGAACAATCTCCTAATTGTTTTATATTTTCCATCCGTACATAGTCATGTCCTATTCAAGATTGGTTTTGTTGTTAATGCATGCTCATCTAACGAATGACTCAATGTCTCGCAATACTGAGTACAAACCGAGAGCCATTAATACTTAGATTGATGTGGTGCGATTTGAAGTTGAGGTAGATCATGCCTGGTAAGAACTGAGTGACGTCGGATGGCTGTCTGTCGGCGAATTACGGTAATCGTCATACATTGCCTTATGAGGAAAAGTTTTGGTCTGCTTGTGTACTTTAAACGACGCCGTGTTCATTAGTTCGCGCTCGATCTACTGCGCAAGCAAGATACTCTGTCACTCCTGTTTTGCCTACTGACTATTTGATAGTAGCTTAAATGCATTCTCGCATTTGGAATGAAATTTCCAGGCGAGCTGATGCCCCTCCGTGCGTTTGGTGATATTCGCTTCAAATGGCCTTCTAAAGAACTAAAGCATGTGGCCCGGTTATTGGATCTTCCTCCGAATTACCCAATCATGCCAAGCTTCTATGAGACACCCCCATACTTGTGTTCAATTCCTCAAGTAACTTGGCGTCCATTGATTAAAAATCGCGACCATTTTCTGGTGCTCGCAACCGACGGCCTGTGGGATATGCTTTCTCCAAAGGAAGCAATTAACGTCGTTGCACAACACTGGTTCGACTATACTGGTGTAAGTCTCTGCCAATTTGAACACTCCCTAATATTGCCTTTGTATATTAACTTATCTTATATGACCGTTTGGTTAATTTTCATTCACCAGGATCCGTCTGCGTGTGGCCCAGGTGACACTGCTGCAAGTCGCCTTATCAGAACAGCGCTTGGTGGTGACGAGATGGATCCGGAACGAATCTCAGCTCATTTCTCCATGCCTGCCACGGTGGCACGTTACTATCGAGATGATATAACCGTTGTGGTTGTTTACTTACCTTCTTCAGCTTCTCTTAAACCTAGTTGATGATGACCGTTCTTACCACCGGTTCATAATGTTTCATTTTGTTCCACTGGTTGTTGAGTTTCCACAGATGCAGTAAGTACACGAGATACATTCGTGGTCGGAATTGATAATGTTATGTGGTTTCTTGGTACGATTGGATATTGCCCATGTACAGAATAGCCATTTGTAACAGGATTCAGATTTTGTCAGAAATTTCCCCGAGAATACCCTCGACCGATCATCTTACTCGTTCAGCGAATAACGATACGATAACTTCGAGAAAGGCAACAAAATCAGCTGATCACAGATTGGTCATGCTAATAGTATCGAATTGTTACTATATTTTTGCGGCTTGATTGCTGCGTCTCCGATTTTCACTCATCATTTTAGGCGAGAGTGGCTATTCTGTATTTAACCCTGAATTCTGGAAACAACTCAAAAGACTCATATTTTCTATCTTTTTTCGTCTTTCCGGTGTTAAGCGATCTCTACTGTCTTTTGTTCATACTGTAGCCTGAAAGCCTTTTCTCTATTGGTTAATTATTCCAAAGCACGATGCTTGTTTATCATGTTCTTCTCCCAGTACGCAATCAGGCGGCCCATTATTTGCATTTACTGTGTTCTATAGATTGTGCCTCCTCTCTCCGTTCCTCTCCGTAACTACTGCTCCGAAAATAACTTTCGTGGATTGAGTGGTACCTTTCCTCACTCCTTGTATACGTTTCGCATTGCTTTGTGCCATATCTCCCTCTAATTCTGTTAACTGTATTTCCCCAGCTGTGAATTTGCTTCGTTGCTCCTAAAGACCACCAACCACGTCTATAGGATTGTTTTGCTTATTACTCGCCAAATATGTTCGTGCGTGTGGTTGTCTTTTACTGACCGATCACGTTTGTTTTCTAAGGTCAGTGCGATTATTTCATCCAAATCCCCGTGTATACTTGACTCACCTGCATGCTAGTAATCTGTACTTAGTATACAACACAGCATATCCACAGCACCTACCTTCCATTCCCCACCTATTGGCCCATACTTACATCCACACATTGCTCCGTTTGGTACCGAGAATGCAGTCGTCTTTCCTGATTTGTACTTTTCCTATTTCTGAATCTTTCGTCGTCGAATTTCTCTGGTCTATTCCATTCGTTCGTTCTTTATGTGCAATGCTTTATTAGACGCGTTTTCATAGGAGACTTGATCTATGTCCATTCTAACTGTCTGCAGTCGTCTTTTCGAATAAGTTTATTCAGTCCAATTGGAATATTAACTGGATAGGCTAAATTAAACATTGCATGTGAATTTTGAGATGAATCATTCAGTACCTTTCTTTAGGTGATCAGTAACTGCCGCTAATCACCCAGAAAGGGTTTTTAATTTGGTTAGAGAAAAAAAGTATTTGATCCTCTTTCACTCTCTCTTGACCGTACTGCTATCAAAATCTTGACCATCATTAAGTCGTGCCTTTTGCTCACCAAAATTGTGATAATCGTAAGTATTTTGGACTTTTTTCTGTTCATTGCCGACGACTTGGTCCCAAGTAAATTATCTGGATTTAACGTTGGCTATTGTTTCCTATATAGTTCCATCCATCCTTTTATGTAATCAAGATCCTGATGTGGTATATTTTCATCCACTGAAGGGTGTGCACTTGAGCATCACAACCAAAGGACTCATCCGCAGTGTAACAGTGATAATAACGCCTGCTCATGATTGATAGCAATCTTGTTTTGCAGCGAAGAGAATATATCAGCTGACTGTGTAGATGGTGCAAACAATATCAAGTCTGTAAAGGGTAAATGCTGTCTGCATTGTAAGTTTCAGCTTGTTTCTATCCAGGCTTGCAAATCAATGATATCATCCTTCTTGGTACCCCCCCCTCTAGTGTATATGGATTTGCGTGCACGCCGACGCAGTTTCAAAATAAAAACGGAGTGGATGTTTGGTAATTTGAACTTGTGAGACTCCAAGTATCTATTTGTTCACACATTCGAAAATTCTTCCGGCCTCGCGAATTGTCCTCGTAATTCAGGACGAATTTCTTAATATGAAAATATTTTGTTAACCGAGATTTTCTTTTGTCTGTTTTCCTGATGCACTTGTTGCTTTCACTCCAGCTCACGGTAGATTGAGAGGGCCTTCCGGCGAACCGAAAAACACGCTTCCGTTTTTCCTGAGAAAGCCAGTAATTCAGAATCCGGAAATTGATTGCTTTAAGCACGGAATCTAATGGCTTAAATCGGTTTGTTATAATCGGGATAACCTAAACCAGTCATTATCGGTCCTTGCACTCGCGGTTCACAAACCACGTTATTCATTTTGTTGTCTCATTGCTCCTATTTCATGTACTGCCTAGACTTGAGTTATTATAATGGTAATTTTTGTTTTCACATTGCATTAGTTTTTTAGGATTACAATTTATTCGCACCAGCATTGATTGACTCTCTTTTATGATACAGTCTTCATGCACAAACTTTAGGTCATCCGATCGACCTTATATTCGTGAAGCATCGGACTCGTGCTTAATCCTCACTAGAGATCATCAGTGGTTTATATCCACCGTTGTACCCAGGATTTGAACCCGGGCCTTCCGACTGGGGAGCGTTTATGTTACCATTGCACCACCAAGTCCCGTTCAAGCTAATCAGAATTGCGGAGATGCCTGACTGTGGTGGAAGGGATGTGCACGATAGCCTCTAGGATCCACTACATAGAGGGGGAGGGGGAACCGGCATTTGTGACCATGAAGCTTGAAGTAGCGTAGAATCACATAAAGTCTCCATTGGGCAGGTGTGGTGACGAGCCGGACGACAGCGAACTAATGTCTACTACCGGAATGACCGGCGGATCTGAGCCGGTCAGCTGCTTTAATTTGGCTATACGAACAGATCTCACAAACTCGGTGTAGCAGTGCATCGAGCGGATCCCACTTGATCCCATGAAGTGCAATCCATTCATGAACACGAATGCCGACTTACTGGTATTACTGAAACTGATGCAAGCGTCATATGAGGACTTTCCGCTCTATTCTATGCCGACATAACGAGCCAAATACTTGAGTTTACACTCCCATTATTCAACGAGGATCAACGAAGCTTTTCGGTTGCAAGCGGTATGCTTTGGCGTTATCTAGGGAGCAAATAGACTAGAAATCTAGTCGATATCGCATTTTAGCCAACATCTGCTTATTTCAGTCATGGTGCATTACGAGCCCGTTAGGGAAATATGTGCACAGCAATTTGACGCATGTATTGCTAGGAATCCATCATCGATAAACACTATTGGTCTACGGACCCGCCAATGCCATCCGGAAATTTGTTGGTCACTTTGATGTGGTGTCCGACAGTTCCAGTATGAAATCATTTTTCTTGCACATCAAGAAGTTTTAGAACTTCGGGATTATTGTCAAGTGTTTACGTAGTTCACTAATTTATTGCATCAGGACATGAAACATTTTGGATGACATCAAGATTCAGGCTGTGGCTTTTTGTACGAAACGTGCGCTGGAGGTAAGCGTGTTTTCACACGACTAACGTCACTGGGAGAAAGTTGTTCTACACAAGACAACATGTTTATTGAATCCACGTGGAGTAAATCAACCTTTTGGAGGAACCATCGTCTATTTCCTTATCATTATGGGAACATCTCTATCACGGCACAGGTGAATTTTCTCTTATCCACAGTGGATTTTGCTTTAATCCGTAGAAAAAGTCTCTCATGTTTTCGAGCCAAAGTGAACGTGGTGGAGGGCTATGAGAAAGTGAGACAATTTTTTCGAAGAATTTTTCCCAGGCGTTTTGTATTTTTCTGGTTACTATGAGTTCAACAAAATAATTTGTGAGTTGCTGAATTGCTGCGCTCAAGATTTCCCATTCCTGCGCAGGATAATTATGTTCGTTGCTTAATCCACAGCCCACATCAGCTGGCACTTGAAACACTTAAATATTCTTCCTTCTCATTTGAATAAAGACGCATGAAATATTGATAACCATCCACCTCAGGATTAGAGAAAAGAACGTCTGTCCTAAAATCTTAATTGGAATTTGAATAATTCGGTGGACATTTTTGGATGTGATTGATTTGGTGCAAATGGTGGCTTTGTTTGGCTTAAGGCGTTGGATGTGCCTAAACAAAATTATAAATGGGACAAATTTTTTTATCAGCACATTGTGGCAGTCCCTTTTCATGTTATGTTTTCTCTGCGGTGCTAAGTTTTTTTCTCGTACATTATTTTTCAACCCGTATTCTCGCATGCCGCATCATGCGAGGCGTGCTCCCTAGTAGTGATAGAAAGAGAAATCTACTACAACTAAGAAGGCTGCAGCTATCAGAGGTAGTCGCAGTCTCCACTGATTGGTTAAGGTTTCTGGTCCACGGAAGCCAGGTGATTAAGGAGTCTGTCGGGTCATAGATTCACCCTGTAGCGCTTGACAGAACATATTAGGGCACTCTACTTGGTACGCTCCCACCGTAGTTTTTCCACTTATGCGTGGAAGTGAACCAGTGCGCGTAGATATCAGTGCTGCATCGGAGAGGGAAGTCATGAGGAAAATAGGTTTTCTTAAAACGCATGAAGCTGTCTGCATCCTTCTCCAAGGGCGATGAGGACGTGTTACCATTGCTTTCAATAGAACTTTGGGAGAGGGAAGGGATAGTGTGAATCGGTGCTTTTGTCGATTTGCAAGGAAGTTGGTAGGTCCTCGGGTAAATCTCAAAGCGTTTAGTTTGGTCATTGTCACATCCGAAATGTTCGCGGGCATTATTGTCCGCCGATCACCTAGTCCTCGCGAAAGATATGGACGAGAGAATCGAACCGGTATATGATCAGGTCTTAGTTATATTGACGATATGTTCACTCTCCGACGTATGTTGAAACAGGCACTTTCCGCAGACTCAACTTCTCGTTTTCATGATCTGAGAGTGTGTTTTGACGCGGTCGGTCGCGCGGTCCCGTACCGCTGTTTCTGATTGAGAACTGTGCCAACGGAATTCATTTCGTTTATGCAACGTTTGTATGTGAAAAGCCAAAGCTGAGTTTCTGTTTGTGGCAATCATGAGAATTATTCTTCAGGATTGTTCTCTTTCGCCGTTACTTCTCACCGTTGTCCTTGAGATGGTTATGGATATAGCCTTATTCTCATGTGAGAATAGTGTCATGAATGTTTGTTTGGACAGGGAACTATCTGACTTAGAATATGCGGATAATGTTAAATTGTTGAGTGAGGACTCAGGAGAGTTGGAAGTTTTCCTCGAACATCTGGGGATAATGTTGATATGTTTGGGATGCTTTTCTCACCTTCAAAGTGTGCGGTGCTGTTGCAGAACCGAGTCGGCTTGAAGCCGAACATTATTCTCGCATGGGCAGAATCAGGTGACTTGGGTAGTTGTATCCTGCCAAGTGGTCGTGTGTCAGATGAACTGTTTCCGCATGTGCACAGGACTCGATTGGCATTCAGCATTGAGATATCTGTGGCATCTACGTGACATGGGTCTATGGATGAAAGGCTGGGTTTGCACGGTAATACTAATTTCTGGCTGTTGAGAGCGATAAATGTACGAGACTTTGTTTTTGAACACCACCGTCGTCGTGTTATTGGCAGGACATGGTACTTGACGTTCTTAAACAATTCTAGGATTGCTTTTAGTGTTTTTGGACAAGGTGCTCGGACTTTTGATGTAGGTCTGAGTTCACATATGGTAAGCTCTCGATCGATTGCCCCGGCACACTTTCCTGCCGGAGATGAAATATCTGGACAAAACATTGAGGTGGTCAGTTTTGTGCATTTCCAAAAGTGTTAACATACGCGGTTGATTGTTTTGTTTTGGTTTATTTGAACTTCGGTAATGTGGCCCGTGAAATTCCTCAAGGCGACGGTTGTAGATTTGGAGTGATGTGACTGCGTGTCGTCTTCAGTGGCTTCCATGTATTCGAATTGCTTCCGCTTCCTTCTAATTTTGGTGATTTATGATCTTCCGATTCAATTCCACTGTTAATTAGTTTTGCTAACTGGCCACGAGAACCAAACCAAGTTAGTTTTTAGGTCAGCGGTAGTAAAAGTGAACAGATTGAAACGAAACATTCGCTATTGACTCGTGCGAATTCGCCCTGGGGAATTATTGACTGTACGTAATGACAGCACGGCTAGACAAGCAGTCTCGATAAAAAGATGGAATGATCCGTTTCAAGCCACCCTGTAACTTATTGCTCAGTATCTCCCTATGTCGTTGGTATAAAGCGAATACATCTCGCTTTGGATAACACTATAGAACCGAGTCCGTCGTAAATTGCCCGAATTCCTTGGTGAATTGCCACTGTGAAATTTATTGGGACGAAATCATTCCACTTAAAATGCAAAACTTCATTGGTTTCCCTTAGAATGTCCTGGAAGGTACCTTTGGAATGAATACGACTTCTACGAACTTAGGGTACAAGTCCACTTGACTAATGAAGTTAGCGCAAACTGAATGAAGGCGGCTTAAAGTGACAGTCGTTTGAATTCTCGGTGGGTCGAGTATAATGTAGATTTCGGTACAAGTGGATTGGTTGTTTCTGGATGACCGGCTCTAAGTTACTCGAAAAGGGGTTCAAAAAGGGGGACAGGCGGACTCCTACACCGATAACAGGCATGTTTTTTGCAATGGTGTTTTAACTTCATTCCATCAGGTGTGATTCTCGGGGCGTGATTATTTCTGATCGGGCTAAACAGTGAATCTACTCAGTTTTCGCTACAGTCCGTTTCTAGAGTGCAATCTCCTGACATGAAACGATTCGAGAGCCGCTGTAAATGGTTGTTTTTCTACTCTGTTGTCTGCACCCAAATGTATGCACGCCGTCTGGATCGTCGTAAACTGTTCACTCAGGGCGAATAACCGAACCGGAAAAACGGCAAAAACGTCAGTCAAACCCTATCGTACATCAAATACATTAGGTGAATTACGTTAGATCATGACAGTTATATAATCCCATTGACGGATTTTGAATGTGGCTCGTGAAACTCGTCGATTGTGTAGGAAACGATCATTCTGATTGCCCCTGGAGCTTTTTGCTTGGGTAGTCGAATGTCGTAACGTGAAGTACCGTTTTTAGTGGGAAAAGTTAAGAAATTCTTGCTATTTTTAGGTCATATTCCATCTAAGAGCGTAATGGAGTCGCTGTGCTTCATAGCGTCTACTGTCCATGAAGGCATTGACACCATTCTTGTTTACTGTTCGCTTATTGCTCTTCGGCAGAATTTTCTGTAGTTTCCGTTGGCATTTGAGCCACTTCAATTCCACGGGTACTGCTTAGGTTTGTTATCATTTCAGCGGCATGTTTAGTGTGCGAACGGACTGTTTGCGTTCATTTCTGCTTGACAACATTAACCCGAAATTGTTCGATGAAGTGTAGTATGTGACCCTTAAGAAGGAATAATCAGGGCGGGTAATCAATATTTTTTCGAATTCTTGTGAGCACTGAGTTTAGCGTTTGGATCGCAAGCATTTCATTACCAGCCGAGGTTACATCAGTGCATTATTAATTTTAGCAACGTTGCTGATCTTGGCAATGCTATAAATTTAAGTAATGCAATTGTGAGGTGCTCCTTAACTGGGAATGGTGCTAGATAATGCGATCTTGAAATGCCTCCGTTTGCTTTAGACTAATAATTTTGCGCCATCCCATCCTTGTAAATGTTGCTTTTCGGTAGGTTGTATATTTGTTTCAGTTCAAGTGTCTCTCCATGGTACGTGTCGACGAGTGCCGAGCTTCTAGAAACTCTTGAATAGCTTGTGTTCGCATGGTCCCCAATGAAAGGCGTGTCCAGATTGACTGTCCTCCCTGATCCTCAAGGATGGATATAAGTGAAAGGGGATCATGTCTTCTTGTGGCAAGTTTGCGTTCATGCATTCGTGTAGCAACCTTTCTTCCAGTTTGGCTGATAGGTAGCATTTGTCGCAGTCGTGACATTTGACCTTGTAAATAACATTTCTTCTGTCGTCCATTTTGAGTTTTTCTTTGGGGTTCGGAATGGGTCTCATAGTTTTAGTGGGTTTGTGGGCGACTGTGATGCCCTGTGGTTCGAGTAGTCTGGCGGTCATTTCAGATATATTTTTGATTTGAGGGAGCGTTATTTCTTTGTTGGGTTTTTGCTCGCTCATTTTTCTACTTGTTTATCCCGTTTATGATTCGAAAAGACAAATTTTCGCCCCAAGCGTTATCGTTACGCCCATCGTTACTCTTTATGGGTTTTTGGGTTTCTTATTTAACGCCAATCTTTTCTTATTCTTGGAGTTACTAACTCGTCTTCCGATGGCAGCTTCGATTTCTGTGAGTTTTGCCATTCAGCATTTCTTCTAGTAAGTGTTTTTCTTCTACCGCGTACTTGTGCGATTTTAGGCACCCGCGATTATGATATCTTACTATCGTGCATGCCTCTGGGTGGTTGGTAGGTGGCTTGTGATTTACACTTGAAGGTAAAGTGTCTCGCCTGTGGTATTCGCTTTGCTCCGCCATGATCAAATAATTTTTATCGGTTTCAACATCAGCGAAGCAGTTTGATGGATTTGATTTTTTGGAGGACCAAGTACTCTGTCAACTACCCTTTCCTTGTCAGTTCTCACTTTTGACCTGTCTGTGCGCAGCAGTTCAAAAAGTGTGGACCTGAATTTGTCCGTCTTAATGCTGATTTGTCTGTTTTCCTGCTCGGGTATGCATTCCTGATTACAAACCAGATACCGAGCAGCGTATCATACTCCCGACTTGGTTTTGACGGTCCATGCTATCTTCTCTGGTGTCGAACCGTGTCTAGGGGTATCAACAATTTTCTTTAGACGATGTCTTCTGCATAAATGTAATGATTTCTTGTGCCATTCATTTTTCGTTGTCCTGAAGTGATGATTGTATGAAGCTGTTGAGACAATCCTTTGCGATGAACTACTTGAAAAGTCTTACTTTCTTCCCATATTTCTGGTATGCTGCCTTGTGTGCTTGATCAGTAAAAATTAGGTGGCTACAATTCCTTGGGTGACAGCTTAAACAATTGCCTTAGCGATTCAGTCTGCTCTCAGCCGTTCCCAGTAGCGTTAGACCGTCATTTTTCCGATACCGCCAGCTTACCTTATGGTCAGAATGTCCAGGAGCGGTAATTTTGTTTCGCACCCTTCCGTTGTTGAACTGATCCCGGCCAGTAGTATAGAGCTGCTCATGAAGTTCATCCAGTTGGGTTTATTGAACATCACTAGTGATTCCCCTACACACCCGGCACACACGAGTCAAGAAATTTACAACAGCTCTAGGTTCGAGTTTTATCATGGCTGTTGTTGCCAGCAGGTTTTAGATTAGTGAGTCCATCAGTGTCCTTGATTATCTGCGTAGTTTTCCCTCAAATTGTCGTCAGGTCTTTCAGCAGTGATATACTAAGAGCATTATCGTTCTGTTTGATGGACAGTAACCTGTTCCCTCACATATGGGAGTTTTGTTACGTTTGTGTATCAACAGTATAAATATCTGTACGTGTGCACATGTATGCGTATTCCATTAATTCATCGCAGGTCGGACACACTCCCTACATCGTCGGGTCTTATTATTTTCATCACAAGTCCAGTTTAATGTTTTCGTTTCAGTCTGCGTTGTTGACGGTGGTGGTCAAGCGGGTTAGGTCGTGGAATTCGAACGTGAAGTTCGCTGATTCGAATCCTTCCATCGCTGGTCAACTTCCTGACTTCTCAGCCTTCTGTTGGTCGCAGCTCCCTTCCTGAAAGATGATGTACGTTGATCTTTCACTAATAAAGTGAGGAAAGGATATTTCAGGCCCTTAAGTTGAGGCGTTCTCGACAAAATGCTTGCATGAAAATACATGGCGTTATTTCTGCAGCTGAATGCAATTTCACCAGAAAAAGGTGAGTCAGGTAGTGAATCTAATGAGTATACCCAATATGAATAAAATATAGGCACATATAAACAAATTTATGTCCCCTCGAATACAGAACTGGACAGCTTGGCACAAAAGTGGAACGTTTTCCAGCTTTTCAATTTCAGTATTCCTCTCTCGACTGTGGATTAGTAACGGAAAGTGTAAAGGAAGGCTACGTACAGATGCCAAGACTACTTTGGTTTGGTGCTATGAGTCATACAAAAGCGAGGCGCCATTAAACCCAGAAGCACAGGACTGCCGGCTTAACAACTCTGACGTCAGCTGAACAACAAAAGTACTTGGAATTGGACCAACTACAAGGCCAGGACAAGCACAAAGTCAGCCAGGCCTCCTAGTCCGCGGATTGCCTGGAAGTGGTATAATTTTCTGACAATCTCAGAAAGGAGCGGGGGCGGCATTCGGTATGAAGACCACAAAAAACAATGAGCTCGTTTGATAAGCCAATCGGCTCAAGAACTTTATCGTGCACGGACCTATATGAACCATTTGATTAAGACACTAACCGAGAAACTTGTCGTGTTGACCGGCCCGGGCCCATCTAAGCGCTCTCATTTGATTATGATGGGTGAGACTGAACTGAAATCGGGACGACGGGCTGAAGGCGATGGAGGTCGTAAAACAGGGATCGTCATCGGCTGCGCGAAAATAAGTCGTCGACCATGGGAAACGGTTTTTTTTTTTGAGGTCCGAAGCAGGCTCTCAAATCCCGGAAGGTCTTATTCGAATTAGGATTCCATTAGTCACTGGAAGAGAACTACGTATCTAGTTGGCTGTTTAATGATGTAAACTAACTAAACTTCTCGCTGTCATTGTGCAGCAATGACGGTCCCCTCCCACTACCACCGCTACTACCATGTTTTGCCGCATCAATTTTTCCTGAACTCACCGCACAAGGAATATGCATAGAGAAAAAGGGCTTATGAATTTGACTGCGTATAAGTTTAGAAATCTAAGATTATACGTATATATGAAATATGGCTATGCCTTGCGAACGTTATTTTGACTATTGATAAGCGGTTTAAGACTTATGTCATTTTGAATAATGAAAACCATTAGCATGAGGTAAGATCTGAACTAGTCTTCAAGTTATTAATAATATCTGGAGTGTACGATCACTAGCTTTTGAGCCTGTAATATCCTTAAAAATGTTTACCTGCATTGCCGAAAGCAACAATGGACCATCTATGAACAAAGCTTGCTATGCTCCTAAAATTTACTTGCGAAGCATTATTTTTATTGTTTTGGATGCATGCATCAAAATATCCTGTGGGCGACGTTCGTCGCTTGGAGGTTTTCGACCAACGATGTCTGCGTCATATGGCTAGGACTGGATGGAGCGACCTAGTGAATGACATAGAGGTCAGGACTCCAATACTAGGTGCCGGCTCTCAGCGTAGACTACGCTGGTTGGGTCACGTGTTGCGTATGGCGAACACTCGTCTACCCTGTCGTACCCCAATTTGCGTTCTTCCCATGAAGTGAACGAAGCCATGTGGAGGTCAGCAGATGACGTGGCAACGCGGGATGGGAAAATGTACAGCGAACCTAGGTAAAGTAGATGTCTCACGTCTTCGTGGTTGGGGTCGGAAAGATTCGTCCACCAGCTGGCTAGAGACACTAAAGGATGACACTGAACCGTGAACAGTGGCGATCGTGTTGTCGTTTCCTATCTATTCAAAATGATTGGAAACCCGTGCGTTTGTACAGTTAGACTGTGTTCTGTGAGTTGGTTGCAGCGGCATCTTATCTTTTCCCATATGCGTTGGTCTACTCCCTGCTGCCCTAGGCTATTCACAGGAACGTAGCCTTAGGGAAAAGGCAGCGGTCAGTGAGGTTTGCCTTGCTGTTTAACGCTGGACGTTGATGATGATGCACATTTGGGGTATGCGTTGACCAAGTCTTTTTTTCTGCTCTACGTCGGTGCTGTTTTGGACAGATCGAAGCTCCTAAGTGTTAGGAAGTCATTACAATTTGTCAGAAAATACCCGTTATTAGAAATTATTGTGTGCAATGAATGACCGCCAATATTGTAGTTGTGAATGTCATAATTCTAATAGCAATGTTGCCAGCAATTGGTTTTTCGTCAAAGTTTCGACTACCATGGGTAGTTTTTCTCACGGCTAGTCATACAATCAGCTAACTCTGAGATGAACTCCACTTCAATGTCTGTTTGCCTGTGTGTCCGTGTGTGCGTATGAAAGTGCGTATGCGTGTTGGGTGTTTGGTTAGATGTCTTTCATGTTATGCTCCTCGATGGTGCTGATGTTAACTACGATTATGATCTTTGGGAAGTTTATTCGCCAGCATTCCTGTCCATATCTTGGTAATCTCTTTCCCGGGGTTGCGTTTCACGCATGTGAAGTGGGTGCTTACAAAATCTTATGGAAAGTAAATTTTGGCAGAATGTCTCTGGTCCACTAAACATTGAAACATAGCAGTATGCCTATATTCTGAAAAGCTCTTGGACTAGAAAAAAATGGAATTGCTATATTTTCATGTGATTTCTCTGTATGCAAGTGTGCTTTTCAAAAGCAGCCTAGATTAATTGCATTTCCTGCTGATATCGGATGCTTTCTTTGAAGAACGATCGATAATATCTCCATCAGAAGTTACCGGGTATATGGAACCTCGCCTCTTATCGACATAATTTGCGTTCAGTTATAATTTGTAGACACAGCCCAAACATCATTGACAAATCAACTTCCCAGACGTTGCAAGTGTAGTTGGCATCATCGTCATCGAGGCGCATGAGATGAAAAACATCTAAGCGCGCACCCACCAGAGAAGCGCAGGAAATCGTCCTCAGTTTCATCATCAACAACAGTTAGTCGCACAGTAAGTAAAAGAACGTGCCATTTTCTTCCCCATGTGCCAGTCAGGGTGGCCTACAGCCTTGGCTCAATCATTGCTTCTTAGATTTTCGCTTCATCGGAAAATGTGGCCATACCAAACATCGCAAACCTCCCTGGCTAACAACCGATCGTGTCACGCAGGCTATCAGAAGCGATACAAGCTAGTTAACATACATCATCACGTTGCCCAATCGGTTGTTTCCCGATATTAACTTATTCATCCACATTTATCAACCTTTGCCTATTAACGGTGATTGAAAATTTAACTCTCCACAATTTAGTTTACCTTTCCAACTCTCCTTCGTCACTGTTTCCATATAATTTTGGATATAGTGGTTTGAGAGTGAATTCTCCGAAGGCATTTTCGTCTGCCGCATTTGTTTTGATTGAGTCTTCTTTTCGCAAATTGATGTATCCTTATAGCGATATGATCTCTACTGGTTTATTTTTGCCGTCATCAAGGAAACATTCTTCTTCATTGAATATAACTGAGACCATATAATTAGCGATCAAATGGTTCACTTCGTTCTATTAAGATTTGTGGAGGACGCTATTTCGCAAACCCATAAGGATATAATTTCCATAGCAAATTTTTGGTACTTCTTGTTTATTGAATAATGGTTCTATGTGCATCTGAATAAGAGGTATTATGGAAGGGTACCTGCTACGCCCAGTCCATTTTCAACAATTGTTTTCAATGAAATTCGATGCACTGCGGTACAGTGATTCAGGGCGAGCTTTGGTTCGGACGGCCCACGATTGGCTTTAGGGGCGTAAAAGATGGTTGGCAGGAGAATTTACGCCAACTCCAATACAATCGCTCCATGGTTTCTTCTTCCGCCCTCCATAGCTATCATAGAACTGTTCACAACGTGTGATCCGCGATGTGCAATGAAGTACGGGTAGTTACATAGTAACTGAGTGATTCTTTCGTACAGCAAAATACCAAAGCAGAAAACCCAGTTTTTCAGATGTATAACCAAGCTGACGTGTCCCGTTTCTTTCTGCGAGATTACGAAAACCATTATTCCTTTGTATTTTCTGCCTCTGATGATCTGGTATGGTCGCTATAGAGCATTTTTGTGCATGCAATAAAAATATATTAATTGCAATATCTATTAAATGTAGACCATGGCTATAGTTACCAAATGACGAATTTTGCACAGAAGTGGACGATGATTTGCCATTATGGACTCTCGCAGCATGATAACCAATCATCGTGTGAGTCATTTATTTGCACTTGCACATACACATCCAACTAGACATTTTACCTCTAACGCTTGTCGTCCGTAAACGTAGCTACGGCCTTTTTCTGTGAACCTAAATGGTTATTTCCCTTAGGTAACAGATGTGAATGCGACTTCCCAAATAGAACGGAATATTAGGACGGAAGAAATTTTTCTGATTACTCAATTACTCTCAATTCTGTTGGCCAATCTTTAAGCAACCAGATAAATCTGTCGGGTCCGCAGTGTTTTTGTTTCTTCATTATTTATTCCTGGTTCTCTTCTGGAAAGATGAAATTGGAAAATGTAATAAGTTTAGTTGGATCCTCAATAAGCTTGAATAATTGGACTTGATATGACTTCTTTTCAGCCTGTGCCAAATGTTGATTAGTTGAGAGTCCAGTGTCCAATCAGAATTTCAGCCGGATTCTTCAGACATTGGTGCTTCATATACGTTTAGGGGAAACAGAGAAGGGTTTCAGTCTTAAATCCAACCGCAAATTCTGTCGAACAAACGTGGATTTCGTCAGCTTAAAAACTAGTTGACACATGAGTTTTAGGAAAACGTTTTCGTTTATTTGTCCACGCAAAAACAGGCATGAATACACCCATTTATCTTGCGGAAATGGCACTCTGTCACAGCTTGTTTGCCGGATAAACGGGCGGATTAGCACGGTAAAATCTGGTTTTAACTGGGAAAAATATCTTCAATCTGCGGAACCTAGTCATTTTGCTCAGTCCGCCTCATCGGTCCAAATTCAACGGCTTCTTGTCAGTATTTTGCATTAATCGAGACCTAAAAGTTTATTCTACAAAAGTCTACAGTCTAATGATTATTATTTTTTCCTTCATGCGATCTAAGAATAATGGAAAACTTTAATGTAGACAGCTCTGTATGAATTAATCCGCTTAGTGTTACCAATAATGAGCTCATTTACATGTTTTCGCTTACTATAAGGAAACTTGGTTTTCCAGTGAATCTTACTTTGGGTAGAAATGAATAGTAAATGGATTTCGGCTTGTCTAAATGAACTGATAATTTCCGCGTTCATCTTTATTGTAGAGCTTGTTAAAACCAGTTTGGTGAGTCGTTGAATGACATAGAAACGGTGTGATTTTTAGTTGAAAGTAAATCATCATATTTAACTGAGAATTTTTCTAGGCTATAGACAAATAATCTTAAACGAACTTCCGTGGTTCATCCTAAATCGTTCGTGTGTTTCATTTGCCTCGATACTTCAGTTTGACTCTGACTAAGCAATATTCCTTAAAAAACACAAACACTGTGGATGGGGTAACACTGTTTGAAACCTAGGAAATTGTGAAAACTTTTTTCGTATCTTCCTGTTGATCAAAAAATATTTAGGTGAAGATATGCATGCTGGATGGTTGAATGAATTATTTTATTCACAAATTGATGTTCCCATGACAAGCCATTTTTGTGCGCATTATCTAACTGACTTGTAATTCGCTGTTTTTTATAGTGACGTACAAGGCAACGATTTTATGATGGTTTATCCGGCACCATAGGTGTCAAAATAAGGAAAACCAATTCAACATCGATTAGTTATTTCATTCAGACTGTTAGGAGTCACAAACAGTGATTGACCACTGCTACCCGGTACGTACAAATTTTAGATGTACAATGTAGCTGCTTAGTGTCTGATTTCTGGCTTTCAGCGACCCTAAAGAGATCGTCTTATTCATCCATGCTCAGTGGTAATTGAATTCGCTTGACGATTTAAGATCATAAGCATACTGATTGCTCAGCCTCCGAGAATTTAGTTGACCTCCAAGGGTTTTAGATCTTCCCACTTGGATCTATAAGACAGCATGGTTCCCTGTTTATCAGTTCATTTCGCAATGACATGCTTTCTTTTTGAGTGCTTCCTGGTAACCCAAAAAATCAACGAAAAATATTCAATCAGTATATGAAAATTTGAAAACGGTAGATCAGGTTGATATACATACATGACGAGCTGAAGAATGCCATTGATTGAAGAAAACAGAGATAAGTCTAACCCCGTGAACAGATATTACAGTCCTTATTATGAGGGATATTATGCGATCGTTTGAGGCAAGTACATCTCGTTTGGTTTCTATATACTTGCGTTTTGTCACGAGCCGACCAATTCGATCCGCCTGCAAGCCACTGCATTTGATGGAAAACGGGGAACACCAATGGATTCCGCCTATCCACCTATAGAACAGATGTTTAAAATACTCCAATCAGTTTCAACTTACTACTTGTTAAATGTTAGATGAACTAAATATCAGCACCTTACCTGTTAGTTCAGTGTTTTTTATGCGGTCCTCTTATTGGACTAAAACCATTATAAGTGGATTATGATCTAGGAACCAACTGATTTCGTTTGTTTTAGACCTATAATGAGATGGTGATGGAAGCAAAAAACAATGCAGCCAATTGCACATATTCATTAGCAAGTGATAAACAGCAGCGACTGTGTGCTGCACCGTACAAAGCGGCTTCCATCACGGGTGGTACTTGTGACGGACGCGTCTGTGAGCAAATAAGTTGTATGGGGAAGTCGTCTAACTGGGGGATTGATATTTTGATCTAGTTCAATTTTGTCCCAAGCAGTATGTATTCGTTATCCGAAGAGCACTTAAGCAAGGATGTCCTAGCACAACTTATCTGAAATGTTTTCGCTCCATACTGATACAACACTTACAGTTGTCTCAACCATTACCGTCACAATTCAAAAAACGGATCTAACCAACTTTTCGAACCTTTAAACTACTGATGCGATTAACAAATTAACCATCAGACCTGCTTTCAAAAGCTGACAAGTTCATGACTCTACCTATATTTCACGAGTTTCATTTTTTCTATAAAGTGCAAGGTCGGCCTAATCCGGGATCTGTCTCACGGAGACTGTGAAACCTGGGCACATGATGTACTAGTAGACGGAGAAGTTTTAATTAATTCTCCGAAGGAGTTAGTTATCTATTTGATTACCAAATGTCTGTAGTGACCGAAGTCTGGGTGATCGACAGGCTGGAAACATACCTTTGTCTGTAGTCGGACCCAGCTGAAGTCGTTGTTAAAGCTGGGTGATGAGATGTCCATGCCAAATTAGAGGAGTCATATTTCGGTTTGTACTATCCTTAATATAATTGAATGCTATCCCTATTCTTAAACATGACGCGAAGGAACATACAAGATAGCAACAAGGAGGGAGACGAGAGAATGATTTTTAGACATCAAGTACCCAATGGACTTGAGGCTACTTTCCAGTGAACTCGCTCCATCCCATCGCTGGTCAACTTACCCCATTGGCAGTCTTATGTTTAGCCACGGCTCCCTTCCCAAAAATGATGTACAGCTATTTCATCATTAAGTAAAAAGAGGAGAGATGATCTAAGCTATGTGCTTGGACCATCAAAGCCAATCGGTTTTATGTAGTGCACAGTCACTAAGCAAGCTCTCATGTTCACTGAATATTCCTGATTATCTATTCCATAAATAATGAAGGTTATTTGTTCTGAGTATGAATCTACTTTAACGATTTGACCATGGTGCTGTTCTTATTTTGCTTGTCTCTAAGCCAAATGGACCCATTCAGTTAGTTACCAAAGGTCGTGGGGTGTGGGATCTTCACCGCGAAATAATAAATCGAGAAGCATGAAAGATGCAGATTGTTCGTACCAAACTGTGAGTTAGTTTCAACAGCACAATCAGAAGGACGATATCAAGTCGTGATGTGGTGGAAAAATACCGAAAAACAAACTGAGTTACCAAAGTATTTATTACTGCCGGTCATTCAGAGTGAGTATCCAGAGTTTCACCAAAAAAAGTGACCTTTATCTTTCTAGAATGAAACCCGGATCACTCAGGCGATGACTCGAAAAACCGATGAAGCAGGGATAATGACGAAAGCACACATGTATTACCTTATTTCACAGTTTCGGTAATAGAGGATTTAGTGCGATCTTCCGAATGACTTGTCATGCAATATCACACCCAAATTGTCGCTGAAAGTAGTAGAAACTGTATAGCTGTTTTCTGTCCTATTAGTATTTATCGGCAGTGTGCATTCATCGTGCCGGAACTGAGATCCAAAACTCGGAGGCTCATATGGGCTGAGTTTAAGCTGACATGAAGAGCCAACATTTTCTCCATTACACGACACGAGGCAGAAAAGACAGTACTGGACAGCCTGATGCACTGATGTTAACAGGAAACTCATCAATGGCGACAGGAAGATAATAGAGATGAGAAGTCTCTTTAGGCGACCACTCAGAAATCATAGCCATTTGGATGAAAAGATCTGAGACAACGATTTTGTCAGAACTGAAAACAGGAAGCCTTAGTCATTGCACTGCGAATTTAGTAATGCAGCACTTAAAAGTCAATAAAAGGCGGGGCGTTCAAAAATAAAGAAAAGTGTAGTTCTTGCAAATTAGGTCCTTGTGAACAATGCACCGGAAACGGACCTTTTGTGAAAGCAGTTAGTGCCTCAAAACGTATATACCATGGATTCTACGTTCCGGGGAGAAATTCACGAGATCTCAAAATCAATGAGACTAGTTGCAGTTGCCATGACGCATAGATAGGCAAAACGTGCCCCTTTTTTGACTCAACGATTGTCAAAGCACAACTGAAATGGTTGTCAAAACGATGCAGCCCTGTGTGATATCACATATTGAAGCGAAATCTCCGGCCTATCCGATCGAGAAGCACCTGATCCAATCGGATCACGAATTGGAAATGACTTATGGTTCAAAGTGCTAATGCGCAGTGCAAACTCCAAACTGCTGTCCTTCATCGAGGCTCTGCTTATCGGCTCACATCAGCCAGCGCTTTGCGGACAGAAATGCTGTGCTGTGATTATTAGTCTATCTTGGTATTAACTCACACGACCTTCTTTTGTCTGTCACTCTAATTTATCAGTGACTGTATGTACGCCACTTCCAATCTAGCTCAGTTAACTACATCGTTCACAACCTATTATATACAAAGTATAATGTTTTATATTCACGATCGAAGAGAGTAGACAAACTAGTTATATCTTAAGACGTGTCTTTGTTCTTTCCTAACTTATCCACAATGTGGATTTTCACTGCTCTACTTTCATTTCGCGAGCAATTGTTGGCTTGCATGGTAAAATGATCGGAACCCGGGAATAATTGACGAAATCGATCAACTACGGTTTTGGAATGCACTTTATCTCAGGCTCCGATTCATCTGCTTCATGTTTGTCACACTCTCTTTTTATTTGATAGCACAAGAGTCAGTTGAGTGCCAGAAAGTTATTTTTCCCGTATTAGAGGTAAAGAACCTGAGGCTTACTGGATCTAGTTTAAGACCATGTGAGAGATTAAATGCGACGCCACACGCACTTCTTGCGATCAAATTTATTTTCTGTTCAAGATTTCTATCTATTCACTTTGTCCACAGACGATTAGACAGCCTCCGATCGGCTGTTTCACGTTTTGTCCGGCTGCTATCACGATAGATCCCGTTATGATCTTGCTGAATTTATTGGTAACCTAGGACACATTCTGGATTAAGTTATTTGGATATTCAAAGCAGTCTGCTTTTGATCGATGAATTTCATGTGCCTTCGACCAATATAAACCGAAATTGCACGGGAAAAAGAACACCCCACTGGCTGGCAAACTGCCCTATTCTCTTTTCCGTTCAAAATGACAGTCTTTGAAGATGAGAACTGATTCCCGTTCAGTGCTCTCTCAGTTGTCGGATTTATGAAATCTCCCACGGATCGTTGGTATGATATAACGTGGGCAATATGTGCTAAGAGATGCTGATTAAATAATAGTGGCATCTTCATGGTCAAGGTCGAATATGGAGGGTCAAAAAAGATGGAGGCGAATTCCTAATCAAACTAAACGGTTCACTCCGCAATTTGTTTATCATTGCTTCGAATTACATTTCGGAACATATTAGGCGCTCTTCATTTCAGTGATTTTCAGATTTACCGATTTTAGATATGCTTCCTTCATATATATATATATATATATATATATATAACCATTTATCATGAAATAATTCACTATGTAATATCATCGCTCGACTCAGGATTAAGAAACTATGGAAACACTGTACAGATGTTTCATCCTTGTCAGGAAACTCTTTGTGACTTGCCTGTAGGATGCCTAATTTCTGTACTAAAAATAAGTGAGTATGTGATTGTTAGAAATTTTAGCCATATTAGCACATTAATTTCTGCCCTTCTGATTACCTGGTATCTGTTTAAAAAGGATCATTACTCAAACCACTTATTTAATTTCTTTCAAATTAAAATACTCTTTCCATAAGTGACCATAATTTGCGTTTTCCAGCATTCCATGTTTGTCACCGCACACAGTGAACAAATTGGTAGCATATTAAAAACAAGCAAAATTTGGTCTTTCCCACTATTTTCCTCACAACTTCACCATTGTCACTTCAGCCAATGATGTTTTGCAAGCGGTTCCCACTCTTCCAGACTGCGCTGCTCTCTACATGGACCCTATCGGCTAATTTCAGTTTGCAATATACATCAAAACAGCAAAAGGTCTTCTACTAACCCTTTCATGTTTGGTCCAACAAACGTGCAATACTGTGGAAACAACCACAGCCGTTAAAACACTGTTCAGTGAGAACAGTAGAATCGCCAGCTTTTTTGTTTGAAAATGAACATGTTAACCACCAGACCGTTTGCTTTACTAATACAAAACTGGCTTCCGTTGATACAGTGCCCAGAATACTCAGAAATCTGAAGTAACCAGCAAGCGATGCTAACTGAAGCTCAGAATGACCAATGCAATAATGAAACGATTTGATCCATCCCTTGTTGCGCAACGGCAAGCATGAAATCGCTCTATGATCAGAAGATGGAACAATCAAACGGTAAGCTCGATGCAGACAAAAATAGTACCCTTTTGACACAGTCTTCTAGTGATCACTCAGTGCATTATTCCTTTATTCATAGATAACTTGAATATTTTTCTACTGAAAATCTTTTGAGTTTTCGTAAATCAAAAAAACGTCATTAGCTGGTCCTGGCGACTTCACCTTGGTTATTCGCAAGTAAGTTGCTTCGAAACATCCATTACTACCTTGACACTAGAACCCTTATAGAATCGTTTAAATACATACGCATGAAATTCGGTTATCATCACTCCAGTCCACAAAATACCGAATAGTTTGAGTCGTGGTAAATGTAACTGTTGCAAACTCGCTACAGAAAGACTAAACAGCCGTTCACAAGAAATCGTTTTCTGAACATGCCTAATGCATATTTACAAGCACTGAGCGACCTTTATTGATAAGCGTAAGTCGGAGAAACAAATTATCTTTTTGTACCTTAAAACATCTTTTATGTAATCCTGTGGAAATTTTGCCATTTCTTTGAACAGGAAGATGAAAGTGATAATCCCTGATGCAAGACCAGTCCCGAGTCAACAATTTCCATTTTATATTTTCAACTGTACCTGAAAATCTGTTCCCACGTTTTGACACATATATATTCTTTGAGGCATATCCCTCGGACCGCGAAACTCCTGTCGGTTGACAAGCTTACGAATCTATTGCACTCATTCACTCGTTACAAGCGTTAGCTATACAATTTTACCCACGTTACCTGGTGCCATACACGTAATTGCCCGAAGCGATATATCGAAAATATTTTTTTTCAGTCTTTTTCAAAGCAAGCTTTTGCTACGATCACAGCCGAACGTTCATGCACGCAATCACTGTCGGGTAGTGCATATGTGCCTGTGAGCAGGTGTGTAGTGCAAAGCGACTGTCCTTTCATTTTCATGTCGTACGTTTTATTTTGACTGCTCCTAAATTAACTGAAACAACAGTTCTCCGTCGCCCTTGGTTTCATTAGTATATGTAAATCAACCCAGAAAAAAAACAAAAAGATAGCCCTAATTTTTGAACCATCTATTCGTTCTATCCGTTAAATGTTTCCCCATTACTTCTTGGTTATTGATCCGTAATCTCGCTGATACCGACATCCTAAGATTCAACCGTTTTTTCATATTAGTAACAAACAAGAAAACAGAAATACAGGTAAGAAGTTTTCGACTGCCGAACATCACTTCTTCCCCGGATATCAAAACCTTTCACAGTACCGCGTGTTCAAGAAATCTCTGCGAACCCTACCAAAACGTAGAAGTAAGCATGTGAGAATTAAAATCTGGGTAACTTTTGACCCTGATGTTTTTCGTGGTACATAGGCAAATCCTAATTTTCGAAGTATACATTTGCAAAAGTTTATAAAGCCATTTACGACTCTGCCCAGATTTTCTAAACACTGCAGTGCAATAAACAAAAACCGGGTACAAATTCTTTCAAATGCTCTGAGAAGATTTAAGGCGTCGTTTTGTTTCCATTTTCGTCTTCTTGCTCCGTTGGTGACCTTTCGTCTGCTTTGTTTCTAAAAAATCGAAACATTTTGATGTTTAGTTGTTCAAGCTAATTCGAGGTGGAAACCAGTCGCAAGTGGAATATTTCTCCTTCCTAGTGAGAACAAAATCATACCCCTCTAAATATCTTGAATGCACATTCACGGTTTTTCACCCACAGACCTTGTTGCGCTGAGTTGGATGTCCGTTTTCAGATTTACTTATTTCAAGTATCTATGCGTTAGCCTAGGTGAGTATTTCACAGTGTCAGTGAACCGCGACGTTTGTCTTTTCACTGGGAAAACCTCGGGGAGTTTACAGAATCATGAACAAATCTTTCATTGTTTTGTCAGTATCTTATCCGTCTTATTTCACTGTCTACCCGTAGTTTTCCTCGACCTTTCGAAACAGGATACCACGCGTTTCTATGTGTCCTCAAATTAGCATTGTTTCGTTTGCCCCATTTGTGAAGTAATCTCAAGCGCTATGGGATGTCCCTACTGTTTCTCTTATGCACTAAACAATTGACAGATGAACTTGTCCAGGCCTTCCAAATAACAGTAATGATAAAAGTTGTGGGCATTATTTGTGTCTACCAGAAGTGTTTAACTAGTTTGAACGAGGTCATTAGGAACTCGTCCCAGGTTCCTGTGTGTCCTTTGGTCAAACGTAAACTAGAATTTATCTTTCCAGAGTATATTACTTGGCTGCTCACGTGCTCAAGTAAACTTTTATTCGGAGATAGTTGGCCATCTCTTATATTCCAGCAGAATATGGACAATGCTCAGTTGTCAGTCGCACACTGTGGCTCACCAGTGATATAACCGTTGTCATTATTTGCTAGTTCCCCATAGTCGACCTAGGAGGACGCACTGTTAAGGGTTCTCTTAAAGGTTCTGAAATCACCGTGATGGTGGATGAGATGAGGCGATGATCGAATCCACAAAGAAAAGTCTCTAGTTCCGAGCTTCCCGGCTCTAACAATAAGAAGAAAACTTCAGTCATTCTCATGCTATAGTGAATAGACGAATTAACGTACCAAGAACGCAGCTGCTGTGGTTCTTTGAATAACCGTAAAAGGGAAACCCAATAGTTTGGTTTACCTATCTGTCAAGTGGTTTTTGAGGAAAACGAACAGTCCAATCACCACCTGTCAACGCCAATGGTGTTTGAGTGTTATAGCTAAATGAGCAAATGATCCGTAATGTCAAGGTTTATTTGCAATACCGTTTGAATAGCTTACTGTAATACCGGCCGTCTCCTACCACAATAAACATGTAGGTTACTCATAAATGACGCAGATGTAAGTTTTCCCCCTCTTGCAAATATTAACACAATATAAAGTGAAAAAAGTTGATCTCCACAAATACAAATAATATTTACCGGCAATCTCAACGCCTCTAGAGTGTGAACGTAACGGGGTTTGTACCTTTTGAGCTCGTGATTAAGTCTGTAATTAGATTAAGTTTAATACAGGAAGCTGGGATTTTGCAATCGATGCGTCCGCCAATTGTTTCGGAAGTAAAACAAAAATCAAGCGAAAATAGGTCAGCAGTAGAAGAAAACAGGGTAGAAATGGCCGTTAACTGTTTGTAAAGCATAAGCAACAGACTACATTTAACAAAAGCGAAAACGTTAGCCACATTTTCAATTTATTGTTTCCGGACAATATTCGTCCGTTAAGGTGTGAAGGGCAAGTACCAGCGATCCTGTTGTCCACTTTATTTCCTATGACCCCAAAGCACAAACGGTGTGTTAGCGGTAACCTACTCGTTTGATAGGGAACCGATAGGAAGGCTCGACTTAACATAGTACATCTCTGTTGCTTTGCTGGTAAGTCAATCACTTCTCGAACGATCTGGCAGTTGGTTGCTCGGCGGTTAAATTTGGTACACACAATCTTTTCACTGTGAGATTGTTGGAAATATTTAAGACACTCAGCAGAGGCATAATTACTCACCTTGCACCTTCCACGCTCAACGCACCATTAAGAAACTGTACTCAAACTACACATCTGATTTATCCATGTCAGGAATTCCCAACAGTGCATGTCCGCTGTTGTTGAATAATTCCCCATATTATCTAGTTTTATACCATTCACAAGACCTCGTTATCCTTGTTGGAAGGCATCCCCAATGCATATCCACCAATTCAGAAATGGGACAGAAATCCGAGACCCTAACGGGAAGGCTCTGAGCGGTTTAGTAAAATTCACCACGTGATGTTGCATTTACTCGTGTCTGATTTGCATGGCTGAGGGTCTCTGGTACACAACCATTGCCCTCTGCTGATATGTGACTTCTTTGCGGGCAGCTTAAGTACGACGAAAGCCGATGTTAAATATATAAATTCAGATGTATGCCCCACGATTGCTATGCTCAAACGGATGCACCCATGCCAAACTAAAATAAACGGTGAATGAAGAAAATACAACAAACCGGAACCCAAAATAAAAAAGTGAAATATTAAACAAAAGAACTTGAGCAAGACTGCCAAAAGTCAATGACAAAAAACATCTGAAAGACCTTGGGAAGCCTTAAATGTGGAAACCAAATTAAAGAATAAAAATTCTATGGGTTGCGAAGCCTAGAGACCTAAGCGCCCAAATCATGATGAGTTAAGAAGTTTGAACAATTGATTTGATATCAAACAACGAACCATTTTTGATGGAATCTATTCTGTTAACCTACACAGTTCGGAAGAGATTTTAACCTGGCTCATCATCAATGGTGTACGCTGCTTGTATTTATCGCATTCCTGCGTAGATTAGGTGGTATCAAAAGATATCATTTTCCTCATATCTCCAAAAATCGGTCAGTTCGAGGGTGTAACAAATAAGTAAAAAGTTAAGATATAACCTGAAGCTGTTACTAACAGGTGATCTTTCAACTCTAGTGCTTTGCCTTGTTAAGTAACTGAACTATTGCACAGCAATCCCTAATGTGTTCAAGCCTGACACAAGAATGCTTGGAATCATTGACCTTCATTGCATGCGCATCTCGATTTTCACCTCAAGCGAATTTTTTCTCATTTGAACTGAATTATTCTTGGTGTACGTTCATCCGTAAAACAGAGTCCAGAACATATCACAGGATATAGAAAGCGGACAGACAAGATCCGTGTGAAGTCCATGTGGCCCACATGAGACTGACCATTTCTGTTGTTGAACTAAAGCTGAGTACGTCACTAGTATTGCTTAGAGGAAGAATCTTTCCCATGAGTTAAAAGTCAATCCCAGATTATATTGATTTCTGCAGTTTTATGTTTCGCACCTTATATTTGCTAGACTGAATAATGTTCCCCCGTCAGGTCAAAAGCGAGGAAGAAATATGGTATTTAGTTTGTTTCCAGCATTTTGGTTCCTCAACTCTAGAAGTTTGTAATTCCTCCCTGAACATGAATTTCCTTTGAAGATGAAACAAGATGACATATAATGGGAAAACTTTGAATGATCGCACAAGTCGGTTGATGCTTCATATTTCCACTGACAATACTAGTGGTACATGTGAGGTGCAAAAATTCGGCCCATTTGAATCAGCACCTATCGGAAACTCACCACTTAGAAATTAATTTTTGCTTTCGGCTTTGAAAATTACACTGATTGGAAAAAAGTAAAGAAAAATAAATCGGGAATGATTAATGCCATTTGAAATTTTAATTGCATCCATCAATAGAGATAAACAAATGAACAATAAATGTTTTTGAAGAAGTTAAGATTTCGTCGGATGCCGTAACTTTAGCTACACTACATAAATATGGTCTTCATACAAGCGAAGTGGTGAATTTTTTTTTCTTTTCGCACCCCGTCCAAACATGTTTACCTGCAGTATGTCGTCTTTTTACGAGATGTGTAATCTGAACGTTTTTGCGTTAAACTCAGATGTGTCGCTCGTTGAACATGCGACAGTCGGTTTCACTTTTTCATGTCTTCTGTAGAGCGATTTTACCCATGATAGTCATTGATATTATTGATACTATTGGTACTTACTGTCACCTAAGCAACAATGCATATCCGGCCCAGCTTCTGCTGTTAGATAGTCTGTTTAGGTTAATCCCCTATAGTTGGGAGGTTTACGAGCACCCAAAATTCGAACTCTAAAACCTGACCGGAAATAATGGATTAGACTAATACAAAGAGGCTATAAACTTCACCAATTGTTATTTTAGGTGGTACACCATGCACAGTGGTCATAAAATATAAACAGCAAATTTGTCAAATTACAAACCTTTGTCGATAAAGATGTCCAAAATAATTTATGGGCAATTGTCGACAAAACTGATATGTGGGTGATACCAATCAGTAACAGAAACGAAAGAAAATAACGAAGTTACCCAAAGTTATACAGAAATTCTATGCACTCAAAACAAGTGAGAGTGCAAATAGGCAGTCTAACGAGTATTACTGCCTGGAATTCGGTCATAAACCTCAAGCCTATCACAATGGGCTGAAACGTCAAAATCCGGAAAGAAAATAATTGAAGAGAAATTCAGGAAGTCCATCTAGCGAGTGGGTTAATTGTTACCGTTGAAAAAATGACTGAATTTTGCTCTAACTGAATTAAGCGTTTACTTTCAAAAACTACTGAACTACTTCCCGGTGCTACGTTTCATAGATCCTGCTGGAGAAACAGTGGGCTTGTCGAGGTGTACGACTTTGGACGTTGAGCAATTACCGCAAGTTTCTAATCCATTACAGTCATAATATTTCATTCTTCCCAGAGCAATTGGCACGTTTCATGAGATGATGACAACTGTTCTCACTAATCGCTTTGAATGTTGTGCAGGTAACATTTCCAAATGGAGATAATTTCGGATCTTCCACTAAAATGGTAAAAAATTATTCGACGAAAATGCATCCTTTCGAAAATGAAGTTTTTTACAAAATTATTGAAGGTTTTCGATAGCCTCGTTGGGGAATGAAACAAAGTGCTTCAGAATAGTGATCAGTAAAGTCATATTGCTTTTATTCATCATTTGTAGAATATTTTTATATGAAAATCTCGCATCCTGTGGATTTGTGAGTAGTTTTTCATAAAAAAAACATCCAGCACCCTGCTTAATGTTTCCATGTTCCATAAGTAGACCACAGGAAGTTGTATGACTGGATCACAAGGGAAAAAAACAGAAATCTGTAAGCGACTAGCTTCCAGAACTGGATTTCATTTTTCCAAGGTGAACACAGGACGGATCTAATAGACAGAGTGATGGTTAGCTGTGCTGACACACTTTTAGACCAAAGTATCCAGGACTCAGTTTTCTTTTATTGTCTTTATCTGTATTTTTCATTTTATCGATCACTAAACTTATGTGGTTCAGTAAAATGTTATTAAATTTAAACTTCAATCTCCTAGAATGGCTACAGAAAGTCATAAAGATAAGTATGTTTATTCGCGGAAGTTGCATCCTTGTTTGCCGGGGAAAATGAGCCTCCAGTAAAGCTGCCTTGGATAAACCTTTGATTTAAAATTTGTTGGGAGTGGTCACCGATGATTGATAAGACTTTCATTCAAATTAAAAAAGTTCTTTTTACTTATACATCATTATCACATGAACGGTTAATATTGCTTCTAACAAATGGGCATTTCTGTACACTGCAGCACCTGGAGAATCCTGTGTTTCAGACACCGGAAGCAGAATGACAGTTTGTTGCCAGAAACAATTCGTTAAGGCACTTAAGCTCCTCTGGCTGGACCCTCATCTACCCAAGGTCCACAGTGAAATCTAGGTCACACGTGTATATATCCTTTCCTTTTTTGCCATTTTTAACTCACCCAGTTCATTCAACCACCATTTTTCCTTATTCCAGTTGATACTAGCCATATTTAGTGTGATGTAACGACAGGATTATGAATCGTAGAATACGTGTGTGTTCGCTACTTGGTGTTATTTGGAACTAGTTCTTTGAAACTTTGGGCGAAAATTCGCTTTTTCAAATAAACGCTAGAAAGGTAGTTTTCCTCTTTGGATGTTTATCAAATATTGCTTTTGGATGAAACTTTTAGAGTGGATAAAATTGCAATGATGACCAAATCTAAGTGATAGATTTGTCCAGTAATCTAGTTATTTGACAACTACATTAAATGGAATAAAGTGGAATAATTGGGATGCATTCAACTGTGTTGAAGTAGATATGACAAAGGATAGGAGTTGTCATTGACCTTTAGTTATTCGTGAATTACCCGGTCGCCTACCATACTCTAAATGTCGTTGACATAACGATAAAGAGCCACGTTATTTTTACCCATGAAACTCTGTCCACAATGGTTTGCAACGGAACAATTTTGTCATTCTTTGTGATTAACCAGTTCTGATGTGTCTGCCGGTTTGCCACGTTATACGAGAACGGAACAACGATGACGAATGACTTTTATAGTAGTCTTCTAACTACTGGCCCATAGTCGATGTGTTGGTGTCGGATAGTAGGCGTTCAGTAGGCATTGAATTTTCCTTCGAATAGAACTGCAACAGGCTGGTTACCGTTTTTTAGTTAGTTTGAAATGATACTTTTGTAGATTGAATAACGATTTCTTTTGTGTTGAAGGCTGACAGCCAGATGTCAGTATCAGTACACAGACCGTAGTAGTATCTGCTTTGTCAAAAACATCGCAACAACCGACTTGCTGGATAATTGCCATTGCCTCGAACAGTAGCCTGTCAGTGGCAAATCAAGTAGGATGAGAAAAAGATCTACCTATTTTTCTAATTCTATCATTCCTTCCTTTCTGATGTCGATTTAGGCTTCAATTTTGCAATTCCGATTCATTTGGTTACTTCCGTTTTCAGCATAAGTACTTTGCGAATGAAACGAGAAAGGCGAAATGTTTACATTCAGAAATAAAATGGGATGCTAGATTTTTCTCATTTAATTGCAATTGGTTTTATAACTGTGCCTGTTCTCCAAACTAATGATAATTTCCAGCTACTTGGAGTCACTTGTCACTTCCAACAGTATGATTTCCTTAAAACAACGCTTCCGGGTTGGACGGAAATCGCTAATTTTCCCCAAGAGAAAACGAATCTGAAATAATTGCTGTCTGGCTATTGACGTTTTTCAGACTACATGGTCATCAGCAATTCATATCGAAATATGTAGCTTGTGGACAAACTAATGAGCGATCCTCTAATCACAGCTCTCTTTACTCCAAATATAAAGACCAAAGCCGATCGACATAACGCTAGTGCGGAGGAATGGAAACTAGGTGATTGAGCTTCATCCCTCTAATTCTAAATGTCTTTTTAAGAACTGAGCAGCTGGCTTTTCTGGTGTCCTAATAACCTGCCAGTGACAACTTGCATATGAAACTTTAATGCCGTTTGCATATCAAACAACGTTCGGAATAAGTTTTACAGTCTGATTATTTAATCAGATTTTGTTCCGCTGACACGGATGAACCCACATCGACGTTTGTATTGAGAAATCACGTGTGGCCCAGTGCGTGGATAAAGACGTTATTTTATCGAAGTTGATATGCTTTTAAAGTGACACGTCACCTTGGTCCAATAATGAGCACCATTTTCCTAAAGTTTTAGGTGTGCTTCGAGTATTTGAACGATATCATCCTGTACGAATATGCCTAAATACACTTTAATCTTTATTCCTAATTCCAACACAGTTCTGAATTCTTGACGCTATTCGTCAACAATACCTCTGCGCACTCATATCTAATGATCCCATGACAATAAAAATAGGGTTGCTTATAATTGTATCATTCTTTTGTAGTGTGATCTAAGCAGCACATGTGAGAATCTAAGGCACAACTTTCGGTGTGGAGATATTGGTAAATATTGGAGAAAGTTGTTTCGATCTCAGCCAACTGGAAAACAAATTGGATCTTCTCAATTAACTTAACGAATTTCCGGTAAACAAGACGCGCAATAAAACCATAATCATTTTCAGATTTCTGTTCAAATAAGAAGGGTGATTTCTGGTAAAATGAGTTTCTTTAGCTCCTAAATTATCAAATGAAGTTAACCTACGAGTAGATTCCAGAGGAACTTAATGGTCTTTATTGTCGGTTATAAACCAGCTGATATCATGAAAGTTTGTAATCATTTCCAGGAATAAAATCCAACGTATGATCCATCCTTCAAAACTGGAATGAAGTAGCACTGCTAGACTGCACCTGCTATAATTCGGTGGGGCCTGAAGTTTTTTCATTTACATTTTATCAGTGTTTATGCCGATATTCGTGCTGCCAAATCATTCAAAAATGCCGTTGAAATAACTCAGAATAAATAACGTTTCAAGAAACTCAGCCGTGACCTTTACTACAGCATCCGAAGTCCGACAATGAACTTCACACATTGAAGTTTTCATAGTTGAGTGCATCAATCTGTGATATAGAGCCAAGTCTTTTCCGTGTGATTGATGAACAATCTTCGAATGCATTTTCTCACCAGCGAGGGACTTGCTTGAAATTATTCTGTTGTTTTATTTCAAAGTTTTGGCGCTTGCGGAAGACATTAAGTGGCTTTGTGGTCTCCGGTTGGCTTCCTCCAACCATACGACAGTCATCCATGAATCAACCCTCGTCATAGCTCCTGCAGTATTGACGGTGGACTAAGCAGTTGAGGCACGGCGAATCGTCCTTCCGAAATCCGTGAGTCTACATGTCATTTCAGCAGTGGTTCATAAGATCGAACCATCGATAAAAATATCGCTAGATCGCCGTCCGCTCTGCTGACGACTCTTGTGGTCAAAAGAATTCACTCACTTTCAACAAAGCCGACTGAGCTATCGAGGTCATAGAGGTGTTACTATTTGGCCTTGAAAGCTTAAAATTACTAAGCAATGTTCAAATGAGAACAACATTCACATTTTTTGTCGGGTTATCTGACTGAATTTTTGCATTGAACAGCCGGCAATTCGATGCAAAGAATGCATAGTAATATTTTGAAAATTGTGGTAAATTTTTGTGAAACAAATAACATTACTCAAGATCGAAACTGTTACCTTTCACCAGAGAGAAAGCTGAATGGCCGGAATAAAACGTTGTTAGATTTTTCTGTTTTTGTATTTGCTATTATGGTGTTAAAAAGTATAACACAAATGCTCATCGGATCCAAGGAGAAAATGTTTAAAACAAATTCGGCATGTATTTTAGCAAAAACGAGGTGTAAACCACCATTCAGGAAAGGTTCAGCGGCCAACAGATGGCTGCCGTATGAGAAAGCTTACCGGTGGTAGGGAGATTCAAACCCACGACTTTAGTGTACAAGCGCCACGACCTCAGCCGCTTGGCCACCACCGAAGAATTGTTCATTTCTAATGATCCGTATCAGCGCAGTTTTAGCTCACAGGTCGTTAGCTTTAGCATGAAATGCAATGAAGTGTATTTCTAAATCTCTAGAGAATGGGAATTTCTTGCTTAGTGCCAAGGCAAACAGTTTGGACAGACGCGTTCGTCTAGTTATTCTGCAACCCGTTCACTCATTCTAATGTCTGTTCTCCACCTGCGATCAATGTGGACGGACCGGTTCGTTGTTGAGTTGGTGCGTTCGTGTTTTCATGACAACCGAAAGATAAATAATTAACTCCGTATATCAGTTAACAGAAATCAATTCGAATGCATCAAATTTAAATTGGAAACCTATCTATCCGTCAATTTTGTTATATATCAAGGTCAATACAACCACGAAGTGTGTCAATTTTTCACCTGTTCTATTCGATGCACCCATCACTATTACGAATCCAAGTTTCCGATATATCTTGTTGGAAAACGATGAAAGTTAATACCGGCTGTCTAACTTCGTACTCGGCCGCTAGTTGTACAGTTTTGTTTGAAATTTCCATCTTATCTGGCTGAGCAAGGAAGTCTGAAATTAATGCAGACAAGTAAAATCAAGCGACTGTAATTGAGTCAAACTGTTGTGCAGTCCTAAGAATGGCCACGTGATAGCCAAAAACTGTCCACGTAAAAAGAGAATCTGAATAAAGAGAATTCGCGGAAGTTTGCGTATCTATATTTGATCGAACTCACATTTTGGAGACAAAATAAAAACCTACGACACATTTACTGCCATATTTGAAACTCATCCGAGCAACATCAAGGCAGACAAGTGATAACTAACAAAAGCAGCAAGATTACCGACTTTGTCATTCACCCGATCAGCAATAGCCGTAAGTACGGATGCTAGATAACACGGGATGAGCAGCTGATCGATAATGAAGCGAAAACAGAAGTTGTCATAATTGTTGCAAACTAGCTAATAGATTGTTCAACCTCACCATTAAACTGAATAAACTGCAATGCAAGAGACGTATTCATTAAATAGTACAGCTAGACTGCTTGGTCCTCCAAACCGTAAGTGTGGTAAATGGCTGCAATGAGGAAGTGGTGGTATAAGCCATCCTGTCTGTGAGGCTCGGGACATAGCTCGCTTATTGACTCCACGTTTTTCTGCGAAATTTCAAGGATCTGATCCCTAAAGCCCTTCGATTCCGAATGATTTCATCAAATAACTTTTCATATTTCATGCATGTTTCCCGTGAAATAATTTTAACAATGGTTTCTAGTTTTTAACTTCTGCCGGTTTAAAAGCTCAGCAAACAGTATCAGTGCAGCTCAGTATAGTAATGGCTTTTTTCGAGGACACTGAAGAGACACTTGCGATGTGCAGGATCATGATACACGATGATATCAGTAGCATAATTAGTTCAGGTGTAAGAGATGGAAAAATCACTATGATAATAACTGATGTTACAAATCGTCATATTAGAAGAATCAAAAGCGCAAAACATGGGGAACAATTGCGCGCTAAATTTGACTAAAGCTGAGTTAACCATTTTGAGGGTGTGCCGTGCGGGCAGCTTTGTACATGGCATTCAGGGAATTCTGTCAATGACTGAAAAAGATCTCTACGAATAACAAGACATATGACTAGTGGAAGTATATAAGAACTGGATCACAACCCAGTGAACAACATGGAGTGGAAAAGAAGGAAGGAAGGAAAATCTGCTAGGGAATGTTTCGGGAAAGACAGTCGGGATTGAAATGAAAATGTAAGGAGTGGAATTTTCGGGTGAAGCAGTAAATTTGAGGAAGGCAAAAGCTATTGCAATATGTTTCATTCATGCGTATTTATGCAAGAGTATTGAACTTCACATGAGGTTGGTTCTAATTATTCCTGATTCCAGAGGCTTTGGTTAGGAGTAACGATTACAGAAGAGTTAGAAGAAAAATCTGTCGGCTAGCGATAAGGAACCAGGCTCAGTCCGGAAATGCTTCCAGTGAGTGTATTCATTGGGAATTCATCAATGTTTGTTTCATGTTATAATCGAAGACTATCAGAAAAACGACGCGTATGGCGAAACACTACGGCCCACGTCAACTAATGAACATTAGCTAAAAGATAGAAAAGGATGTGGGAAAGGTGTATGAACAACGTTTAGTTACTGCAAATTCCAACAACTCTTATCTCCATGAGTTTTGGCGGAACAAGATTAAATAAGCTATAGGGACAAACAAGGAGTCGTGGGAGGTCGATACAGAAGGGTGCACGGGAACAGTTGAACCAGCATGGTGTTAACGACATTGGTGTTTATGGGTGGTCTGACTAAGTGCCGGGCGCCCAACCCAAAAACTCATTTAAGAGGCAAAAGCTAGGTGAATAATCCGCCATCCTAACTGTCCCGAGCATCGTTACAACCACAATGACTGGCCGACTCGCTGTAACAAAGCGGTGGATCCGAGTCCAATCCACAGCAAGGGGATTGACGTAAAGAAAAGCCGATCCACTTAAAAGAAGTGAAAACGGAGGTGATAAGATAGTATATGTAAATCCTGGACAGAACACAATATCGGGGTTAATAGCTTCGATGCTCAGACTGGCATAATAGCAGAGACGGCTAACTGCAATGTCAGTGATGAATCCGAAATGTGGCATTATAATCAGTCTCAACTGAAGCGAGGTTCGGGAGATCTGTATGCACGTCTAATTCAGACACACGTCGCTTCAGGTCACGTGCCAGTGACAAGTCATCTCATCCCTAACTGCAAAAATTTGTCAGATTGACACACTGATGTAGACTTTGTAATTCATACTCATCCTTGCGCAAAATCTGAACGAAAACCAAGAAGGGTGGGCCATGCCACCTAAAAGCTGTTCCGGTTGTGATTCATGATGAGAATCGGCATGTCAATGACCTAAGTCGTATATCAGCGGTGAAAAGTAACTATTTCATGCAATATCCGGCTAGCAGTAAATGGACGTTAAAGCAACGCGCATAAGAGAAGGATGGGCCAAGTGTGTATAGGGCAGCTCTGTCAGAAACAATGAAATAGCATGGATTTACACTCAGAAAGCCTGCATGCATCTGTATTTTGACTTATTTCAGTCTTCCCAGTTTTCTCATGCATCCTTAACATGTATCCACCTATAGGTGTATATAATCAATGCATGCTTTCAAAGTCGTCCGCTCAAACCAGCGTGACAGAGTAAAGGTTTGCTCTCATAAACAGTTTCTCGGCATCGTAAGCTTTTTTCTTACTTTGAATTCTGCTGATATCCTTGAGACGCAGGCTCACTGTGAGTGATATTGTTTTCAGAAGTGCCCGTCGCGACGAGTTGAAACTAAAATTCCGTACTCGAAGTCTCCGAGAACTACATAATGGGACTTTCCATGTTTCCTGAGTCAGCCGTTTTGTTTGCTTTGTCGTACACTATGTGATGTTTGTTCTTGCTTCAGCCCCACAAAGCTCCGCTAGGGTTTTGTACCCTTTCCATATTTTTATAGATGTCGTAGTGCACTAGTAATTTCATAGGTACACTATCGGTCTGATGCAAATGGCCGAATGTAAAAGCATGACCATAGCAAGACTGGGGCAGGTCACATGGGAGAATAAAATGCATTCCGTTATACCAAAGGAAAAATCGTGACTAAGTTTTAGAGATCTGTTTAATGAGGAACTGGGTGAGGAAATATACGAGAAAATAAATGAACTTCTGTGAAACTTTAGAGTTACGAGAGGTTTGGGTATGCTGACCAGGTGTTCATTGTAATTACACCCTGTCTCCTGTGAGACGTTTTGTTTTGGTCACATACGAAACAGTTTCCTAGGAAAACCTAGGGATGGTTGTCTATCAGGGAAACGGGTACGAAGTGACGAAAATGAAATGATGGATTGTCCCATGTTAGATGGTTATTTAATAATTGTGACAGGTAAGGACGCCGATGTTCTTTAACACACCGGACGAGAATCAGCTGAGGTTTATTTGATAAACGTATGGTAAGAACCCAAAGCATGATCCTTCAGATAAAGAAGAGGAATTATTGAAGACAGTTTATAAGAATGTAGTAACGTTTGTGCTGTTTGGACGAAAGCTAATGCTAATGTCGCATCACGATGATATCTTTCGTGGATGCCTAGATGAGAATGGATAGTGAGCATTCAAATCTACAGGCCTCTTTCTTAGCCCCTTAGTGCGCCAACGGCTGAGGGCGGATAAGTTATCTGAAATTTTGCTAATAGCGGAGGATAAGCTGACGGGATAAAAAGCGTAGACCACATGAATGTCGTCAGCGAGCATGAAGGGAGTCCCATGCCTAATAACGTCAGCAATGATAGTAATATACATTATCAAAATGGGAAGGTTTAAGGCCATCTTAGACAACACCGATAGTGACGGGCCTCGAGGAGCATAAATGATCATGAACCGTCATTGGTTGGATACAGTCAGCGAGATTTCAGTTTGACTAATAAATTTAATTTTTGTTATGAGCTGTTGACATTTGAAGCGAAGTGAGCGATGATATCACATGGTGAATTATTTCATGGACGTGGTAATTATTGCTTTTCCAACGTCAGCGCGGGTGGGTTGACGTGGTTGTACAATATCAGCGATTTGTAACTTAGGAGTCGATCACACATCGTAACTAATTACTGATGAAAGCAATCCTGTCTTTGGTAATGAAAGCCCAATTCATTGGACTAGTCTGCATTAGGCATAACAATTCTCCAATGGATGGTAAAGAGTTGTCGCTTCTAGTCTCCCTTCTGAATGTTCACTAGTCGGTATAAAGTAATCCTGTAGACAACGCCGAGTGCATGTGTTGTTTTCGATAAGCACAACAATAATAGCATTACAGAAAAAAACTAATTATTCAATATGGTATCCAAATGGATTGTTATGCTGCAAATCGTTGTGTAAGGATTAGCACAAACAATCCATTTAAATGGCACTGCAAGTGCACTAAAAGCCGTAATGAAAATCCACTTTAGTTTTGATATTTGGTGGTTAGAAAATAATCTCAGAATTCTAAGGAGGAGCCAGTCAAAATTTAAGGCAGCAAGCTTTTTATCTATTTATTCGATTCTTATCCATCTCCCAGCAGAATCTTGGGATCAAAATGGTACACCTGCTTTGAAGGAATCTACCGGATTGTCTGAACTACCGTTTCCCACTTGTTAGGCACAAGACACGTGAAATTGTCATATAATCTTTCGCTTTAGATCGTTAATGCCCAATGGAAGTTTGTGTGAATAAATGATGTAAATCATTTCGTGACCAAGATCCACTCGGACGTTTGTTCTACAGTGAAATCACCAACAAACCGCACTCGAATGGTAAGCTAATTACATAATCCTCTACCTTTCTTGTGATTTGAACAAGACCAACAACACACAGATACCTTTTATCATGCCATGTGCGATAAACATCGCCAATTATGCTTTCCGACACTTGCTGATTTCTTAAAATTATTTGGTTGTTAGTTTGCTGTGTCAGTCTTTACCTAGGATATGAAAAACACCAGCAAATTACCATTTTCAAGGGTCGCGTCATCCCGACTGTACACAGTAAGTCTCGAATAATTTATTCAATAGTGGCGCTAAAAATATTCCATAATGAAATTTTACAAATGATGATTTGTGACGGTAAACTTAAGGACGAATTTCAAGTGGCAGTGAAGTTATGTTGGAATTCAATAGACCTTTAATAAGCCAGTCGGAATAATGTTTCGCATATTCGTTCATCAAAGATGAGATTAGAAACAATGAAGTTCTCCCGTCTGTTCGTTTTTTGTGTGACAAATCTGAACAGGTACCACAAGATGTTGTGTCATGTGATATTAGGTGTCCTTACCTACTAATAAATGTTTAGCTGAGACCATGAGAAAAACCACACATGGGATAAACTTTATTATGGGTCACCAGAATCGTAAATATTCCGCTGAACAATGGAAAATGGTTTTGAAATCCAAGAGATTTGCTTGGGTGCAAAACCTGAATTGTCACAAATTCAAACCAGCTGTTCAATGAATAAAAATTAAACAGTTGGCGGTCCACGACAGTGTTAAAAGCAAACGCAAAACATTTCTCAAAACCGTTTTGAATCCCTTTGACCTCATTGCGGTATCAGTTGGATGCATAATCATCACAAACGTCAAAATCTCAAGAAACGGGATCCTCTTTTGTGCGATTTTCGTCCTCAAAGAGTAACCTGACTCTGTAATATTTTCATTACATCGGCCAAATTCGTTCTGAGTTTTACCAGCTTTTTCGTTCCTTGCCGCTTTCAAAGAGCAAACAATTCATACCGAGCGATTTTCGGCCTTTACTTTTTTGCTATTCGTTTCCGGAAAATAGTGCAAGTCAGTATTTACCTCAACAAGTAGCACAGGATTATTGTTTTTTTGGCTAAACTTCAATAGTCACCAGGTACCGCTGGGTTAGATAATCTAATTTCGTTTGTTTTGCTTTCTGCTATTTTCTCGCCCATTTTACTACCATTATTAAGTTTTCTTAAACAAATCTCCAAAATCCAACTTCAACCGTACCTAGCTTGTTGTTATGGCGATAATTCTTCACGATAATGGGGACTTAATGTGTGTCAAACGACAGTTTAAACTGAAAATGGTTGACACGGGAACGCAACAGCTTTGAACTTGTAGTGCTGCTTAGTAAATATGCAATTCCGTTGGTAACTGATCAGAAACATTCTGCGTGAATGAACTTTTCATTATATGCCACACTTTAGGCCATCTGAATCACCAAAGCGCGTCACAGAACTCAAATATTCATCAGTCTATTTTCGAGAAAAACCTAAATTTTGCTTTGTATAATTTGCAGATCTCTCCATACATGTGCAAAATTTTCCTCAGCCGAATCGCAATGGGAGTTCGGATCCTCGGGGGAATAGTTCTGAAGGCAAATGATTCTAATTATTAAAGACCATGGAATTTCCGTGATTGCTATCATTTAATTGCGGACGTTTTTCATCGGTGACGTACTGGCCCAAGAGCAGCTTCTGGAATATTATTTCGAAAGCGTGACGCTCGGTGAAATGAAATGCATCAACTAGAAACGACCGCTGACAAAGACTTCAAATCTGATCTCGCGATTTTTTCGTGCCCTTGGGATTGCTGACGCCTGACCAGCTAGAAAACAATTTCGTTTCATCCCCTCCTGAGTTTTCCAGAGGAATCGTCATGCGACTGAATAAAATTCAGCTACATTCGCCAAATGCTGTGAAGGGAAAAAATATATTTGATGTGCCAATCATGCAAACCAGAGTTATTTTCCTCTTATAGATCCGCGTAACAGGGCAGAGAAGAACTACTGCAAACTCCATAGGAATACAAGAGTATATAGTGCTCAATGTAATTCGGCATTGCCCAAACAATGTTTGTTGCTCGCAGTGAGCAACACTTAAACCCGTGATGATGGCCGTTTGACGTATGCAAAGTCGAAAACATAGGCTGAAAAATGAGAAGGAATGTGGACGTATTGATCTGGTAGGCTCACGGATCATCAAACAAGGAGCTTAGCTTATTAACACGATGAAAACAGGGGTGTCATCAACTCAAAAGTGGGAACCCGTTCGCTTATTGTATTTCTCCTGTCGACTTATAGCTGCACTGAGGAAAAATAATATTACTCTTCAAATTTAACCCCATCCTCTTCGGTAATGCTAGTATCCACTTGGTTAATGAATCCAATGGTTTTATGACACATTCTGAAAAAGCCCACTACGCTTTATCATTAAAATGGAATTTTATTCTGTTTGGGCATTCTGACTACTCTGTGACCAATAGTTGTCAGCAACTTAACTTTCTTTCACCCCATGGATTGCAGGTCTTAAAAGAATTCTGACCCCGGATGTGTGACCCTGTAGCCTCGAAGGGGCCGGGAAAATTGCCATTACGTGTGGTCTAGATGTGTCCACTCATCTTGAAACAACCAGTTTTTGTGGCTAATTCAAAAGCTTCTAAAAGTTTTGCTGCCACGCATGACATACAGGCCCGTGAAGGACATTTTCCACTGTGTAACCGATTTTCCCTCGATTATCTAAGAGCCTATGTCGGAACCATGAATGAGCGATATTGGTTCTTAGACACTCTTTAAAGAATAATCGGAGTGCAATTTGATTCAGTGGCAAGCACTCTGAATCAATGTGTAGGAGCAGGGAATACGATGAAATAGTCATATAAAGGTCTTTGAAGGGATCGAAAGTATGACGATGACGTACAGCCGCCTAATCACCTTGTGCAAAGAAGTCAATCTATCTGGCGGTGGTCTTGGTCGTGGCGTTTGGATGTGAAGATAACGGGTTCAAATCCTCCCACCGCCGGTCAATGTCCCCACTTGGCAGCCTTCTGTTGGCCCCTGACCCCCTCCTGGAAAATGATGTACATTGTTATTTCATTACTAAAAGAAGTAAAAGATAAAAGGTAAAAATTTATCTGCACAGAACGAGGGTGCTTGCACTTTCAGCTCCGTACGAGAATTGTTTAGCGCCCATGTTTCTGCAGTCATTTATGCAAGTTTGTTGCAATAAATATTCCTGGACTATCGGCAAGTACGCTTGATTACCGCGATAACTAAGAGACTGTCAGTCTTCGACTCGGACACCGGATTTTCTTGCACTGATGGAAAACAAATCACAAGATCCAGTCATAACAGTGCAGTTAAAATGATCTGGTTTGTCCTTGCGATTAAATATGCCTTGATAAGTTAGACGAACGTCAGTCTGCTCAATAGACAACACTAACACCATATCCCATTTAAAATTGCTAACCCATTGTTGAACCTTAACTTGTGTAAAAGTAAAGAATTTCACCTGGATTTATGTTGTCAGTATTAACAACGCCCATGATCTAGCCGACCATTCGGGCTAATCTACAAACAACCTCATAGACTTCATGCTTAAGTTCCCTGATTTCTTTCAAACTGTCTTAATAATCAAACACCATTTTGGGACGCAATGGCAGCAAACGAATTCATCTTTTACAGTATGCCAGGTCAAAAATCTAAATGCCTACGGAAAGCTTTCTAAAAGGGGCATGCCGTAAAGTACGCGTCGCGTTTATCGTGAATTTCATGAAATATGTTTCATTTTACCGTAAGCGGTCATCACGATTGCATACAATTGCCCATAAAATGTTCGGTATTCACTGTGCCATCTTTGCTTGATTTTTCAATAGCGCTGAACATCTTTCTAAACCGAAATCTGATTTTATGGTTTCTTTTCAGTACTGTGCAACTGTTGCGATTTCAACTCTCAAGACGCACAGCCATTAAATTTCAGTAACAGCCACGTTTTGGAGAATTGCGTTTAGCGTTCAAGTGGTTCACTGCATGAACAGAAGCGATGTTTAAAGCAGTGGTAATTGCGATCGGGAAAACTACGACAAAAGCATTTTGCGAAAGCAAAATACCCGAGTGAATACTAAGTTCTTGTCGTGCTAAGTCGCCATCCTGGAGTTAATTGATTCAGACTCATAAATGTGTTAACTTCAGGTTTGTCCGAAAAGACCAAAAGGCAAATGAGATACATTCTTGCTAACTGTTCTTCTATCGTGATCGATGAACAACATGAAATAAATAGTTTTTCCGCTCAGAATATATAAGAGGACAGTTTTTTTATGAATTGTAGTATTTTCTGTAGACATCAATGGTAGAATGAACTACTTATGTTGTAGAATACTGATTCCTAAGTGAGCCTGGGACAACACATAAAATATAGTTAATAATATCAGTAAAGCTTTCAAAGGGGAAACCTGTTCTGTCTGATAAGTTCTATATTTATCCGCATAAAATAGTGCTGTTTTAAAGGTGTATATAATTCGTGTCAAAGATAAAGCAGTCATCAATTTTGGCAGTGTTACTAATTTAGGTAACGGTATCCATTTTAGTAATGTGGCTGTCAGAAACTCTCCCACGAAAATGGGATTAGATATGGTGACCTTGAAATGTCTCCGCTTGCTTTAGATTCCAAAAATTTGACATCCATCAGTCCACTTAGGTCAGTTGGTTTTGTCTATTGAAGGTTTGTTGCAGTTCAATATGCCTGTCGTTGGTACATGTCGACGAGTGCCGAGCTTCTAGGAACTCTTTTGAATAGCTTGTGTTCGCATGGTCCCCAATGAAAGGCGTGTCCAGATTGACTGTCCTCCCTGATCCTCAAGGATGGATATAAGTGAAAGGGGATCATGTCTTCTTGTGGCAGGTTTGCGTTCATGCATTCGTGTAGCAACCTTTCTTCCAGTTTGGCTGATAGGTAGCATTTGTCGCAGTCGTGACATTTGACCTTGTAAATAACATTTCTTCTGTCGTCCATTTTGAGTTTTTCTTTGGGGTTCGGAATGGGTCTCATAGTTTTAGTGGGTTTGTGGGCGACTGTGATGCCCTGTGGTTCGAGCAATCTTGCAGTCAATTCAGATACAGTTTTGATGTAAGGATGGGATATTTCCTTGTTGGATATTGCTCTTTTATTTATCTCCATTTTTATTCTTTATAAGGCTCATCCCACAAACGTTTTAGTAACAACTGCAATCTAAGCGCCAAGCCTAGCACTCAAAGAACTATAAAGCGGACTACAAATATACTTAATGCTGTTTGAAAAAAGTTTTCATCACCCGTGACAATACTAATCAGTCTCCAGATAACAAGTAGAGAGTACAACTTAGAGACAAAATTTCAGCGGAATACAAAATCGAAAGCCCTTTTGCGTTTTTATTGACGTGTTTCGAAGGATACCATTGGCTATTTGTAAGAAAAATAGTGAAATTTAGAAAGGGACCGTTTGGAACTGCTGAAATATAATAACACTCCAAGTAAAATTTGCAGATTTACTGCCTTGTATTTAAATCGCATAATGCCCGATTGTTATTAGGTCGTTGAGCTTCCCCTATTGTGCACAGTCGGGACCGGAAGTTGGTAAAAATAATGTTTTATGATGCATAGCATATAAGGGCTATTTGCCGCAGTGCATCCATAAAAGTAGGTCCCGCCGATGAAATTAAGTTAAAAGTTCGATGACAACAATTTTTTGACCAGTTGTTTAGGGACTGGATTACCGTATTTGCTGGTTAACCATCCGAAACTGAACTGGGTTTGTGAGATGTATTTGGCAAGACGCAGTGTGGTTTTCTCAAAAATTGCTCGGTTATTAGCATGAATTTATTAACATTCTAGTTATCTTTAGTTTCTGTCACTGACAGCAGTAAATAATAATTCATCGGCTTAGTAGTAGGACGATTGGTGAAAAAATCTTCCCTATTTTGGCAAATAAATTCGCCCGTCGAGAATAGTTAGCGAATCCGTGATATTTATCAGAACAAATGTAGGCAGACATCGCGTCAATTTTAACAAAAACAATACCAAGAGTGTCCTTAGTTCGTATCACTTCAAAATAGCAAAAATATTTACGTGGTTTGGCATTAAGATATTTGTAATCGGTGAAAAGAGCTAGTTGTTCTTGAATTAATTAGTGCATATTGTTCAGAAAGAGAACATATTGAAATGGTATTTACTGGAGTAAAGAAAATACACCGTTTTACGTGTGTCCACTCACATTTTTGTCTTGAAAGTATTTATTGACATCGACCGTGGATCATTGGGGGCTTGAGCAACAGAAAAGAAAATGGTGAGTTTTGGCAAAAACTGCAGAAAATCTATAAAACAACAGTCGATCTATTTTAGATTTTCGTGACTATATTCCCTGATGTGCAGATTTTCCGGTGACTTTGGCACTAACAGAAAACCAAGGACTTCGGTACGGTTTGTAAAATGTCAAGGGTTAATTTGTTCGTCGTCTTTTGGCGCTTTTTATCTAAGCAACAGGCAAAACACTTACGGCCAATAAGAAAACACTGTAGAAATTCGACTTTTAAACCAACGTTTTTGCCCGGATTGCAATCAGCTGTAAAAGCAGTTCTGCAATTCAATGTGCAAAACAGTAAATGAATGTTTCCATATTTGTTATTTAATTTGTTAATGCATAAAACTGTTTCTAGGAATTCCTTTTTCTTGTGTAGAAAAATTCCATATTTTACGTAAGTAGTTTGGTTTTGCCCACATATAGGATGGACGACGAAGCTGTGTACTTTTGCTTTGGACCAGAAACATGATAAATATTAATCATCCGTTAACTTTCGTCGATTCAATGAGAAGCTTGTGAACTCTACCCATGAAAGCCGGACTTCCGCGACAGCGCTAATCACGGAAACAGGTTATACACATGGGCCAAAATTACTTCAGCCAGATGACTGTAGAATGAAAGCAACTAATGTAAAGAATTGCAGACTGCGGATGCAATGAAGTGTGGCCTAGTGGACAAAGATTGCGGATAAAATTTCAAGCATACCGATGAAAAATGAAAAAAAGGAGCTGCTGAAAATTTTCAGTTTTTGCTGCAGACAAAGTATCCATAGAAGAACAACTTGAAAAATGTGATTTTCATTCGACCGGCTTGTGCGTGTGAAACAGTCATCGTCTTTCTTAGTCAGTTGAGTATTTGTTCTCGGATCTGTTCCCTGAAAGGACGAATGACTTGTTGGAAAAATGACTAACCAGAAACAAATTTTCTTCATTGTTGCATGTCTGCCGAATATGTTCTATTGTGCGCAGTTTTATTGTGTATCCATGTCGTAGTGTCAAACTTTATGTTGGGAAACTTATAAATACAAAGGACCTCGGTCAACAGCAGCTGTGTGCTAACGATATCCCTTTGACTGGTGTTGAACATTAAGTGATGAACTGTGAACCTAAAAGAGAAGAATCTCATGAATACATGGAACCAACTACACGACAAACAACAGTCTAAAATTACAGGTAATTTGATCTTTATATGACATAAACTGTCAGGTAACTGGTGACTGATTTCTTCGACTCAGCTATGCTGTCTGCGTTAGAAAACTGCCAGGTATACCATCACGTTTAAATATCTACAATGGTATCCATACGTTAGAATTGGCTGTATTCACCAAAGAACTGCACAAACAAATTTTACTGACTTTTTGATTTTGTGCTTCTGTTCTGGACAGAGACTGAGTGTATGATCCAGTAATTATGATTTATTCAAACTCTTTTGATAATAAACAATACGACTGTTATTTTGTATAAATCCATATATTTGTACTAGAATGAAATTGCGTCACTTCTTTCCATTGAGTTTGAAAGTGAAAACTGCTTGATTCGGTGCATCCAAAAACACCTTATCAAAATTTGAAAATAAAATAGCAATCTTTAGGTACCTGCATCACCCTAAGCGAGTCCCAGAACTTAGCCGTGTGCGGTTTGGATTTATGCTTTGATCAATCAATGACAGCTGTTTTGATTTTGATATTACTAATAGTGTTTATTAAATATGAACGGGCGAATTAATGTGCGGATAAACATCTGGACCAATCACAATCATTTTCATTGCAATTTCACTAGGCTGCATTGAAGAATAGGGAATATGCAGCTACATTGTAAATCAGTAATATTCTAGGTCATTTGGTTTTTATTGAAATTATCGCATTCGATCTTGTTGCTCTGAAAATAAAATTGTGAGACAGTGACATCGCCTTCAAAACCCAATGTTTCTTTCGCGCTCTGATCGCGCATCCAGCTGCGTCCGTTTCCATCACATCGTCCGGTCTGATTTACTTGAAGGCATACAATGCATCTGTGGTGCAAAAAGATGTATCGGTTGACAATCATTCGGAAAAGACCATTGACATGAGATGGGTAAATGAAATCAAGAGATGCCGGGAAACAACGCTCACTCGACGTGGTCAATGTGATAAAATGAGGTCCCAAAATTAGCTTGACGAAGTGGCCTCCAGTAAGATGTATAATTTAGACTGTCGGAATGTGTATTCCAACCGCAGAGTATCAGCACTTCTTTGCAAATGAATTCATCGAAACAATGCATACCTAGTGCAATTGGTTAGTCCGGGTAACAAAATGTTTGTAATGTATCGGGAAGAAAAATAGCTGTTCATTCTCAAAGAACGATATATTTGTAGTTCCATTTTGCTTATTCAGTAAACTGTTTTATGCCTGAAGAACCGCAACAGTAAGTCAAGAAAAATAAATTTGGAAATGATTTGTTCCGTCGATATTCTCACTGTGAAAATTACACTGTAACCAAGAGATATGGGTAATCACCTAAATGACTGCACACGTTGAGAGAGTAAGCAAAGGCAGATAAGGAAAGAGGGGACAATTTTGGTCGATACCTTGCATCAGCACTGTGCTCACTGCCGGAACTAATGGACGCGTCGAATATCTCAACCACTTGCCGAGCCAGTAAAAATTGTCCCCGTCGTGGCAGTCGGGATGCGTACGCGGAATGGACGTTTGAAGTTTGTAAATTCATATTGTCTCTAAACGATATGAGTTGTTTTATAACATTTCGTTTACCATCCAGTCAGTTAATTTCGTTCGACTAAATAACGGTGTAAATTTAAATTCACGGGATCGCATTACAAAATAAGGTACCGTTAATGGGACGCTCCCTATGTGATTCTATTAAGACAATTCTCTTCATATATATTGCTTGATCAATTGCGAAAATCATTGAACTTACCGCTAACATAGCGTAGAAATAACAAGTACGTGCGACTTTTATGATAGCGGTGGTTTATTCTTGGCATTCTTCTGGATTTCAGTTCTGTTTCAAATTTTCCATTCATTAACGTAGCACCTAAGTACCCTGGTATTGGTTACTGCCTCACACAGCCATCTGCTGAAGAGAGTAAAATAAAACGAGAAACAATGAAAGAACACCTGCAAGTCATCAGTTTGAATAACTACAAGGTTTGGAGATCTTGAATGTATGAAGGTCACTGACGACAGCACTGAACCATAACATTTGTTGTCTCCAAACATCACCACGAGGAATCCCACTGATCCCAAACTGGAGCTCTCACTGAAACTACAATGACCAGTTCGTTGGTTAAGGTTTTTATACCTTTTTTTCTTTGTGCTCCACTGGCTACCTCAATCCATTTTTTAACCATTACTTGGCTGGCAGAACAGCGCACAAAGGAGATATCGTTCTTGGAGTATGCGAAAAACGTTTACACCATATTAACCTATTATGATTCAATGCCTGTTCTAATGAAAGTACCCCAGATTCCCGTACCTTGCGCCCAAACTCTGAGCTACTCAACAGAGTATCTCATCATATTCCACTATTACTATTAAGACACTGGTTTTCAATCACCGAAAGTCTTGGCGTTTTCTCTGCTCTCAAAGGCGATGATTCGAAGCCACATAACAGAACCTGCCTTACGGCCTCTGTGTAAACTCAATCACCGATCAGAAACCAGATGTCACGTTGATGCCACAGAGGGCTCACAACTGTGTATGCCAGTCTTAAGTTCTATACAGTTTGTCCGATGCAGCCACTCAAGTAGCTAAATATTTGTTTCTTTGAATTCCTCCAAATCGAGGACAGGTTCAGGGTTCCTGCGAAACCAATCTGGAAATAACATTTTACAGTAAGGATTTGCAAAGCATGTGTGAAAACTATCCGCATTATCGTTCCAACAAACAAGAAAAACTGCAGTTTACTACGATTTTAGTGTTGTAAATTAATTAAAGTCCCAGGGAATCATTCTTTGCTCTCCAGAGTAAACTGAGTGATTTAAAATGATTGTTTCTTCCTTTGCATCTAGTGGTTATAATATTCAGCTCTTGTATCTATTTCGCAAGGCTTCGATTGCTTTTTTTCTTAACTTAAATTACATTGGTTCGCATTTGCTGAGCGATCAAAAAAGCATCGTTGCGAGTAGACAACTGGCAGCACTATATTGGGCATACAAAATGCTTCAATATTCACAATGCTGTACTTCATGTAAGAAATTTAGGCCATCTGTTTTCCGGACTGGTTATTTTCAGACAAGCCCGTAGACAATGTGTTCATCTGTAAAGTTTACAAATCCACGCTTGATATCTGGATAGATTAATGCTTCGGTAAAAGTCAAGTTTGGCTTTTTATTACAGAGTAATATTAAATCAACATGTAGTTCCCTCTTTTCATAGTTTGTCTGCTAAAGGCCAAGGTGTACGATATTTTTGGGCTATGGTTTGCAACAAAATTACACGAATTTTTCACGTGACGCATTTTTCATTTATGCGTGTCACTTTGCAAGTGTTCTCTTATAGTTTGTTGCAGTGTCGTCTGATCACGAGGAAAACGAGAACAGAAAATGCACCGGTATTATTACGAGTAACTTCGCGTTGTCCACTTCAGGATAATTTTGTTAAAATAGAATGAGTTCAGTCTTAAACGAGGTTTCGTTTAAGTCATGTTTCTGACGCTAACTTTTAAACAAAATAACTACATGCATTTTGGATAAGCCATCCCAGTACGGGAATATATGCGGATTCGAGATGCAAATATCGCGTCCTTGGGATGCGAAAATGTTCAATATCCCGAATGTAAGTCGCTTCCCAGCGAACCAGATATCCATTGTCAACGAGGTGGATTAAATATGGTAGCATCAGGGTGAGCAAACCTATTATTCCAGTCCACGGTCAATAAATTACAGCGCAGAAAAACGGGTGTTTCATAAAATACATTTTCATCTATCACTCGACTGACGATAAGCAGGAGTGATTAAACGAAATAGACGAATGTTTTATGCCTGGTTTCAGCGAAGTGCTAATGCTGTAAACAACTGCTAGACATACTCTCCAGCTTCTAACTGCTCACCAGTAAAGAATGTCGAAAAATCCATAAATCAGTGGCAGTTGATAGACAGTTAAATACCACCGCGCATGCAAGCAAAAGCCATATTTTTTCTGCTTTTCCATATGAATGCAGTAAATTTGAATATTCGATAAAACGTGGCCTTCGAGATACGTTTTTCACAGTGACGTTCTTGTGGTATGATCCAGTTTCCTCAGTATTAATTCAAGCGGTACTTGAACGAGGCGTGCTGTGGAATGTTGTTAACTTTTGTCCAGTTGTCAGTCGCAAAATAAAAAAATTCTTGCAAGAAAATCGAGAAACGAGACCTATGCATACTTCCGATTTCCGGGCAAATCGGTAATTCATGAAATTGTTGATTGATTTGGATGTTTCATTTTTCTAATTCATGAGGGTCTATTTAGTCTGATTTTGGGGCATTTTCGTTGGTAATCAACCTGAAATGCTTCATGCTGGCTGAATTTTAGGGCAAAACTGATGGAATTGGTCGTTCACTTGGTAGTTTCGTGATGGATACCACAAAAGGACGAAGTTATGGCAGGGCAGAACCGACGATCGTCGAATGAAATCCCCGTGCTCCTTTCCGGTGGTTTGAGCAGGTTAGTTAATAACACATGGATGTAGCACTTGCACGTGAATGTGGTCAGATAATGCAAGTGTTAGAATTCATGGAGTAGAAGAATTGCTTGGAAAAGCCAGAACCAAGGAATATGAAAAGTCTTCAAGTGATAGTGAATATGAAAAGTGATTGTCCCAACCCTAGACATTCGGTAGAGGAGGTCAAACAATTTAACGTTTTATTCCCTGCTCGGTTGTATCGTGGGCGATCTAATGGTGTAATAAATCATCATTTCTGTACGTAGGTGATTCTAGTGTCTCTCTGGTTACCATGTAATAAATGTATCGAAAATCTATACTTGTCCGGGATCGAAATAAAATACCCAGCACCGAGATATTCCTTATTCACATCGCCTTTCGCTTAATTTTTAAAAAATGACAGTTTTGAAAGTTTTTAAAAAATTAGCAATGTTCCATTTCTGTTAGCCACGTGGGAAATGAAAGCGAAATCCCGAATGAACATGCAACTACATCAGATTGCAAAAACATCGGTCCAATCAACTTCAAGCTGATATTTGCAGTGAATGGTTTGCAGTCTTCTGTACCAAAATGGAAATATGACTACGAGAAGCTGATCAGTCTTTTTAATTTACTCTAACAACAGTGATGACAATTCGGTCAACCGTTGGTATTTTATCAACACAGTGTTTACCCAAAATGGCCTTTGGTGGTTGTTTATTGTTGTTCATCTTTTCCTTTAATAATAGATTTGTAGATTTGTAAGAGATCTGCTTAGTTTTCTAATGCTTCTGCAGTTGTTTTTATTTGGAACAAACGCTAGCTAATTATGTTCAGATGAGCGTTTTCTGCAAAGCGCATTCCGTCGAAATTATTTCGCAAAGTGATTTAAAAGTAAAACCAGATATTCCTTCTTCCCAAACTTTCGTTTACATTTTTCATACCTGCACCTCATGGACGTTTTCTGGACCATGGATAGGGTTTGTTTTAGACGTAGTGGTTTCATAAGTAAATAGCTTAACAATCTTTGGGGTCATAAACTGGCATATTCGTATTTGGAAATGCTTTATGCCTTATTTAATGAGGTTCAGATCAGATATCAGCATGCTGCATCAGCATCGAACTCATATTGAAAAGTCATGATTTCACTGAAAAGCTGTTTCATCCCTGTTTATGAATCACCGGCAGTATAAATCCCCCCAACCCAAACTGGGATACAAGTCCAAGTGGGACAACACTTGGAAGGTGGTCATTTATGCCTTGTGAAAAAACTGTTATATATCGCGTTGAATGTTATACTATTTGAATGCGTTTAATGCTTTTGTTTTTAGTGTTTTCCGTAAACAAAACTAGTCTACCATTTTGGTAGCTAACGCCCGAATTTTGTTGCCTGCAAAGTACAGTGACATACGCGAGCGATATATTAATAAACTTTTCTTATCAGGCAATCTGTTGACAGAGATTCCGACTGTTCGTCATCTTAGATTTACAATTACTTATCCCGGGCATCTTATTTTGAAAAAGGTGCGATAAGCACCTGGTCAATTAATTCCTCGTTGGATTTTTTGATTATACCGATTTTGTTTCCTTTTCACTGGCGAGATGGGCATTGAATTACCGAAATAAAGTATTGTAATAAACTCAGTAGTTAGAAATAACAAACATTCGATGTCGTCTTCGACAATTTTAATTGGTGAAGGCTTTATTTACCATGGAAAAGTATACCAGAGAATTCGGTGACCTAATCAACTGTCTAAGTAAATTATTTTTACAACAGTTTATCTCTAAATAATACAAAAAATCACCGTCGTTGTTCCCTATGCGGTCCGCTAACCAGAACACTCCAAACATACAACGGAAGACTGTATAATCTGATTAGCACCGCTTGGTTTATCCCCCAACGTGTTTTGGTCTAGGTGTGCCGTGCTAAAGCCTGAACGACACAGTTGGACATCTTTATATCTAGTTGTCGACATGCACTCAGCATAAAGCGATCGAGGATTTCAGACAAGGTAGGGAGCAAATACGTTTTACGTCCGCGACAAACCAAAACATGGCCATCCGCGAAATTCTTCCTAGATTTTCCTTGAAAATGACATCTGGAAAATGCACCGATAGGCATCAAAGTTATACTAGTGCACAAATTTTACAGTTTGCCAACGTCAACTGTTTAGGACCAAACTATCAACTACGCTATTTTTACAAGACATTTAGCAATCAATGACTTGAATAACGAAACAGCAAACATAAAGTCGACTGAGCGTTTGCTAGGTTCTCGGAAGGGCAACCCTATTTATTTAAGTATTTCACAGTGACTGGAGGACCGACAAATAATATTAGTAATATTAGTAATCTTACTGAGAAGGAAAATATTAAGCTATAGAAAAACCGCTCCATAGCTTTATTTGAATATATTTCTATCAATATATCTTTTAAATCCACGGACAGGATTTTTCCTACCACCATATTTGCTATATGGAATCCACCAGAATACTTCGGGATTAGATGCCCCCGACGAGTGAAATGAAGCAAGGAAGCCCCAATTCTTCGGTTGCAGATCCAATTGGTTTGTTTTCGGATTGCGTAGTAGGAAAATTGTTATGCACAATGAAGTCTTCCTGTCTTTTGTCCCAGAATATCGTTTCACTTTGTCCCGAGAATAAATCATGAATCTTCCGCTTACTGTACACATGTTTTTGTAGTTGAGCTAAATAGAAAAATTTTCCGCAAGCATTTGATCGGTGGGAAACCACACCTATTACGTCGATTCGGAATTTCATGTGGTTTTAACCTCTTCGCTTACTTTTCACTAATAGGAATAGAGATGTTGCATAAAATTCGAATGATGTCGTGATAGCAACTACGATTTCTTGATCAAGTATACTAGGCATATTTGAAATGCTGCAGAAAAACAACTTTGTTCTGCTAAATTCCAGGAGGAACACAGACTTGGATGGACACATATAAGCTATTCCGTATTCCTTTTAAGGGCCAAATGTCTGACAAGACGCGTGCAAAATGGGAAGGCTCAAAGAAAGCCTTATGTGGAACATATGATTTACTGAAAATACTAATTCGGAATTTACGGCGCCTGTGCGGCGTGCCACATGGAAGCTGTCGGGAACTGCTGACGTTCGACGAAGACAATATTTAAACTGACGTAACGCGGTAGTTCTGAAAACCCGAACGGAAGCTGGGTTTCACAGTGGTAATACACAAGTCTTTCAATTGAAAGTGCCGATTTCAGACCTTGAGCGTAATCGCACCACTGATGAGCTATAACTAGGGGAAACTCGAGTGGGGTGACGCGAGATTTGTCGGAAGTGTGAAGCAATGTAACATTGACCCATCTAACTACTCTCAACTAATGACTGGATATATACGAGTTGCCAGCATGATGGTGAGTGTGAAGCAGCAGCAAAACTAAGTCCGGAAACCGTAGTGTGCACTGAACAGGGTAAGGTTTCCGATAGCTGCCTGCGTGCGACTGTAATTCAAGAAGCACAAACCAACGATATTTTCCGTGAATTATCCTACTCGTAGCTATCCGCAGTTATTACGCTTCGCCCCTCGCGTATCGACCTCAGGTGACCAGTGGATATATATTTGTCGGTAGCATGAAGTTGAATGAGACAAGAATAGAACACCCTTATCCAAGTGTCTTGTCACATCGTTAACGGTTTCGTTGGAATACAAATATCCTTGGGTCTAATGCGAAAGGAACACGCTTGTAAGCTTTATGTACTTCAGCGCTTGGCAAATATTTTGCATATAGCAATACCAAACTGTTTTAAGAGATTCCAGCTAGAACGTTTTACTCTGCTCAAATTATTTATTAAGAAATATATTCAAAAGTTTAGGGCAATGGCTAAAAAAAGTGTTTCAAACTGAAAAAATACAAATTTATTTTGTCATTCGTTGAAAGGTCCACCAACAAAATTCTTGTTAACATATAACCCAGAGTTGTGGGGGTCCAATAGCACCGTTGACCGCTCCAAACCAAAGACTTGCAGACTGTCATTTCATTTACCCATATATGTGGTCTCACAGCAACAACCAGTTTTACATTTTTGGCTTCTTAAACCTTTATAACCACATGCCAAGTTGAGTCGATTAACCCAATGCAATTGATTCACAATTGATGAAAAATACTCATGCGAATGACAGAAAATGTGATTTTTTCCTTACTTTCAAACGTCGTTGATCGTAGGGGTTAGGAGAACATAACACAAATGGCCTAAAGGACAAGACAACCGAACCGGTAAATGCAAACCATTAGCGGATCAAAATAAACAATAAATAAGGCGACGAGGGTATGCCATCCATGGTACACGGATTATTTGTCCTCTAGCATGTGAAACGTTACACACGTATGCTTCTCCTCGTGGAATGATCATTTTGCCTCACGACTTCAAAAGAGATATGATGAACGAGTAATTTGGACTTCACCAAATTCACGGCCAGGATTTACGGCTTGTATAAATCTTCTCAAACTTTTCGGATTAGGATTCTTTGCGTTAATTTTTTTTTCTCGAAGTGGATTACGTAAGCGTACATTTTGTTGATATGCTTTAGGATGTACGCATTCTAATTTGGATTTTACAATCAAATTTAAGTGGTCCAGGTTTTCATAAACTCCGTATAATATGGAAAACCAGCGAAGTTTTCATCTTTATATAATGTTTTTGCAGTGCTTTGAACAAATGCCCTGCCTGGCAAACAGAAATGATCACCACAAAGTGAATTAAAATCCAGTCAATCAGTAATTCATTCTTTAACGTGGAACAGATGAACTCGACGGCACAATTTAATGTACAAATGTGATATCGCCTTATATCCAATCCACCGCCCAGAGGAACAAGGCTACATCTCAGGGAACAGAAACACATTAGGCCGAAAAACTGGAGGTAGTAGAGCTGAAATAAATACGCATCTGCGGCTGTATTTTTGCAAAAAACGATGTGAAGACTTTTCCATAATCAAGCTTTCTAGGGTAGTGGAAAACATAGTAAATTAAGAACCAAAATGGTTTTGGTGTTTTGTTTCATGGCTAAAGAAATCGTACTAAATTTTTTACACTTATCTTTTATGTGAGGAACGGATTCATAATAAAGGTAGCATTAAATTCTTGTACAGGAATTCAACGGCTGTTTCCATGAGAATAAAATTTGCGCGGACTGCTTTGAGTTTATTGCTTCATTGTTCACCGTGATCCCGTTCGGAATGATTTTAATCGATATGCAACCGAAGTCGATATCCTTCTTTAAGTTATTTCATTACATTCAGGAATTATAGTTCTCGTTGCTTAGGTGGCAAGTTTTCAGCAGTTAAGAACACAATATGACGGCCAGAACAATTGTGTTAGTAGAATGCAGTCAGCCATAGTGGAACTGTTTGATTAGTGTCAATTAGAGGGTCTCAGTAACCTGACCTGTTCTACATACGGATCGTCAGGTAGTTTAACGATGAGATAAAGGCGAGTAGTAAATATTACATCGCAAGTAAGACTTGGCTGAAGCAAATAAACTGACTGTTAAGATAAGCACAAAACGCTGGCTGGTAAAGTTTCATTGATGACAGTGCTTTGTACACTTCCAGGCTAAATAAAAAACGGATATAAGCATTAAAATAGCCAACATATTAAATATTTTGGAAAAACTTACAAGCACTACAGGTAAATCGACTTTCTGTCTAAAATTCAAAACAAGGGACGGCAAAACATCGTCTTCTTTGTTTCGCCTAATCCGCTCTGAGGGACAGTGAGAAAATTTTTATCCTCGTGATTTCTGTTGTCAAACCCCACTCACGAATAGCAAACTAAATAAAGCATCATGAATAATGACGAAAATGAGTATGGTTGTGTGAAGATTTCTTTTAGAAGTTGTGCCCCCGAGACATATTGCCTTTAGAGTTAAAAGTCTGGAAAACTATCGTCCAAAACAACTGAACGGACCTCAGATTTAATTTATTTTGCCCCAAGTTGAGGCTGTCTTGTCAAATATCCAAAGCGTTTGTTGGTTTGCAAATAATTTTGGTGAAATGCCCTTTATTGACACATGAATTGCTTACAATCTAGAAAATCACGAAACGCAACCGAATTACCAACGATGCATTAAACAAAGCTTTTGCGATCGCACGAGTTTTGTCAATTGCTGCTAGAAACAATCGAACTTCCATTTTTAAATCGCTTACTGTCTGATAAATAATTGGCCAAATTTGAAATGACCCATCCGATCAATCAAACTCGCACAAATGTGGCATCTCCCATTGTCGCTCGATACCGCTCTTTCCTTATTAACGGTTTTATTTGAAAGGGAAGGCAGTCAACTTTGAATATCATGATTAGTTGCATTCTTTTTGTAATTTTTGATGCTTGGTAAGTATGGCACCACTAGTTTCCCGAATTCTATATGCTTTTTGTCAGTTGTACGCAAATAGACCAAATCTCATTAAGGTCTGCACGTGTACCGTTTTTATATCGCTTATATAAATCATAATTATTCAATAACGAAGCTACATCAAGACAAAATTGAGCTGTTCACAAAAACCGTACTGATCAGCATTGAATATACTTACTCGGACTGTGCACAGCGTTAATTTCTAATAGACTCTGTGCTTGGAGATGCATTCAGTTCTATATTATGCTAACTGGGAACTTAAATGATATATCTGCATTGCCTCTGCAAACTCCATGACATGTGTTCCAGTTTTATTACCAGCATAACGGTCACTATAAACGAGCATCCCGCGAGTACGTCAACCGTCGAAGTATTTAATTATGTTCAGTATAATGAAAGTGGTTCATGATTTCTCAAGAGACGTTACTGCAATGCATCCTGTTGAATTCATCATAGAGCACTTCAGAAACATTTATGGCTGGAATAGCGCAATGAATAAGTGGCCAACTTCCATGAAAGCAAGTGTGAAAAATCACACAATAGTATAAATTCAGCTTTTTCATGTTGTATTATTAATTGTCTCCTTAAGGCGACACCGAATAATAACAGGACACTTCTCATGCGATGCCATATTTGATAAACTTATTTCAGTCCGCTATTTTGCCCACAAATTAGACATAATTCCTTATATTGTGCTGCGAATTTGTCCTACGAGCAGCGAAAATATTATTACCTCGACCAAAAAAACTATTTGGATTTGTGACATTTCTTATTCGCGAACTTTGGACAAACCATGGATCTATTGGAAACTCAAGTCAAAAAATGGAATTGGGTAAACGTGGACCCATCTAGGAGACCATTTTTGCAGCTGGTACAGTTCACGAGCAGTCCGGTCATTTTTGGGACAATATGAACCAAACCGTTTGGCGTCTGTTTGCACTTCGTTTACTCTTCGGACGTAGTCATTAGTGATTTCTCCTAGTTGAACAAACTTTTTATTCACAGATTTGTCATTGTTCTCCCTGAAGCCTTTACATAAACACTCATACACATTTGACTAGAGGTAGCTGAAACCAACTTCTCCTCTGATGATTCTTAATCGTATTCATGTAGCTTCGAAAGGAGCCCTCATATGGAAAATGTATGCCTCCTTACTTTCAAGGTCGGTCGGCTGTTCAGGACAGAACAAAGGAAGGACGAATTGTGCATACAACTAGCGGAACAAAAATAAGGTGCTTAGACCATGAAATCTGTGCATACGCCGGTAGGTAAACGAAAAATTCTTTCTCGTGGGAAAAAAATAGCTCACTTTTGGTTTTCTTACGTGCCAAAGCCATCGGCCACATGGTTTGTCTTTTCACATCATTTGAATATGTCTGTTCATTCAGCCGCATAATTGCTCCACTGAAAACCAAATTGCCTAATGGGGCATTAAATTTCTAGGTCATTGCGATGAAGCAGGAACTCTTTGGATCTTTGTAATAACACATTAATGCACTATACAGTCAACAGTTTGCTGCTTGAGAATGTCCGTTTGTTTCATCTCCAGAATGACGGCATGCGCCTGCTTCAAAAAATCCGCAGATGCACACGTTTCACCTAGCCCCGTTCATCTAGTGGAAAATGTGGAGTACGTGTTTTGCTTATTCTTTAGGCGCTAATGAGTAGGCACTTTCAGTAAACGGTTATTTTTATTTTGGGTTCCTTGTATGACATTTTAATAAACGATAATTCGGTGATTTGCTTCTTTTAGAAAAAGTAGTTACACCAACCTGGTGTTAACCACGAATGTTTGGATACGGTCCCTCTCGGAACAATTTGTGCTTAAAAAATTTCAGTGTTGTGAACAAAATGCTGTTTGTTAAAAATCAGCCGCATTGGGCATGCAAAACGATGCCATTTGTTTGTCCCTTTTCCATTTTGTTGAACACTCACCAAACTGAACACGATTTGCTTTACATCTGTCCAACGAGAATGGCTTCTAATAAAAAAGTAGTTGGAAAAACATCTGGCCACTTTGCTCTTTTGATGTAAGACCACAGATTTGTAACGGGTCGAAGTAATTGGATGATATCTTGCTAAAGTCCGGAAAACTTGTGCATCATAAGTGCCGACCGGGTTTTCAGTGCAAAGATTAACTTCTTATCGACAGTCAGCCATCTAATAAAAAGGTTACTTGCAGCGTGGTAAAAATACACGCGAAATTTTGAAAAACAAATAGCTCGCGAGCCATTAAGTGTTTATGCGAGGTTCTGGAAAACCCAGTATCCAAGGGTCTGTTTGAAAGCTGCCGGATGACGTGGTAAGACCAACTTAACGATCGAATATAGAATGTGTTGTACGAGTTAGAAATAGGCATATTTAATCTCGTATCTAATGGAACAACGACGAATGCACACTTTTCCAATCACCATAGAGCCTGGAGGGGAGACTGCATGAGTCATAAAAACACAGACGAACGTTCAACAGCCAAAAAGAAACCCAAATCACTTAAGGAGCATAATGCGTGAGAAGTTCAATTGATTTACAGTTCCCTGAGGTGATACAAAGTAAAAAGATCAGTGCGGAGGTTCAAAGTTTGCCTTATGTACCGCGGTGTTACACAAAAACTCACAGCTCCGGTAAGAGAAAATGTTGCGTCAAAAATAAACACTTGCAAGGAAGGGCTTCTAAAAGTTGTCTGTAGGGCAAACGCTCAATGTTGTTCAACTAAACTTTGCAGAAAGTTGTTAAACGGTTGGTAATTAGAGCAACACGAAAAATTATTGCATTTAGGACAAGAACTAGTTTGGTTTTCCGTCCATAGAATGTTGTTTTGCCGAATTCACTGTTGACAGCGGCGGTTGAATAAAACAGTCTAATGCGAACTATTTTCTCACTTATACGCAAGACAAAAACATACTGGTGTTCAATCTGTTATGAAAAGCACTGCATGAATGTTGGTTACCTGAATTTCGATATAAGATCAACAGACTGACTGTTTCACGTGTGCGCGGGTCTGATAAGATCACATTGGTAGATCAAAACAACAATTTGTACTCTCATGTTGGCTGCTGGTGACGTATGATTGCAGTGGCAGTTAAATGTTGAATATGATATCGTTAATCATCAAAAAAGTGCATTACAGGTCTCTTTCGGAATCTAGTGAAATTTCGTTTAACCGAAAATCTCTGTGCCAAAAAAGCAAATCAAGAATCTATTCGCAAATGTTCACAACAGTAGATGGAGGATTTAAACGCACTGAGGTCCTTGAGTGAGTGTCTACTTGGGATGAGAAAGTGTCCAACATTTTCGGTACGCTTAACCACAATATAAGGTGTACCAGCAAAGCTCGTTCGCACCGATTGGCTCTACCCCGCCATTTTGATGGAAAAATGAAACTTGAAAGACCACTGTCTTGTCTTACATAACGCAACGCTGAAAACAACAAAACCCTCCGAATTAAGAATACTGGAATACAAGGTAATCGATTTTAACTAAACTGGAAAAGGCGTTATATCCAAGAATTCAGCATGGTCTAACTGAAGTTGGTGAATTAGCGATCGAAATCTTCGAAGCAAAATGTCATTCATTTCCTCGAATCATTAAAGTCCGACCCGGCAATTAAAAACGACAAAACACAAGTGCTTAAAGTCCGTAAATTTTTACCTGTAGACACAGTACGTGAAAAGGGCCTGTTTGTAAGCCAGGAAACAATAGGACGGAAAGGTGAGACTGGATGGAATTTGAAGCGGTGGAATGTGGCACTAATGAGCGAGGTGTTTTGAGTGACTAATTTATGGTGTGCACTGATCTCGGCTGCGACAGAATATAAGTCTGTAAACCATTTAGAGCTGTCAGCATGACATGTAGGAAACATTTCTACCGCTCGGCCCGCCTATGGTTTGCAAAGCAAGAGGCACTTGAACTCTGCCTGATCCGTCTATTTTGACAAAATTATTATCAACCATTTGTACTACTGTACCTGCAACCATATGTGGAATTTTGCTGGTTGCTTAACAAAATGCGTGACATCTTTTTGCTAACTTCTCGTGCAAGATTATCTCATGCCTGGAACCTATCGCATTATCTCGCTGTGTGGAAACGTGAATTATTTCCTAATAAAGTAAATCTCCATTCTGATCAGATATATTTTGGTAGCAACCAAATGGAGATGTGGAAAACATTCCAAGATTCATTGCTGGCAATAAGCTTACCCTAAATAAACAACATGCGACCTGCAAAACTGTTTCCCACGAACAGCTTACGAATTTTCCGAACTATGCGAGCCATTAGTGTCATTTTTTGTAAAAAGACCACATCCGTTAGATGATAATTCCGAACAGCTATCGTGTAATAGTGCGTGGATAGAAACTTCTTGTGCGGTAACTATGGCATAGTCAACTGAAGAAAACAGTTATCCGTAAAGATCAGAAAACTCTGGTTGTCGTAAAACGTTTTTAACTTTACTCTTTTGTCACCCAACAACAAGCAAATTCAAAATATTTTCTTGTAAACGGCCAGCACTAGGAATTTTGTTTCATTTGTAAAGTTTCGCGACTAATGATTTTCTGAAAAAAACAATGTTACGTTATTTTTGTCAATTTGCAAACGTCTTTGAAGCACATTTTAGACGAAGGATTAATTCAAAGAACTACGATTCACCTAGTCATAAAACACGGAAACGGTAAAATGTGATCAACCTTTGCTAATACATTCCAATAATCGTTTAACAACGAACTACATTAGAAATACCTATAGTGCTCACAGCCACATAGCGATGACAGATGGGAAATTGATGGCTTCAGGCTTATCGTCGCACCAGATCCAATCGTCTTAGGTGGTACTAAGTCACTTCAATTTCCAGAGTCATGATCATCAGTCTTTCGGTGTAGAACATAAAATGATGGTCACTGAGTATATCATTTCCGCATAGTTCATGCTTAAAATGTCATAAAAAATAAAATGTACATACCATTGGCATACCGGCAAGCCACAGTTGAACATCACTGATGACATGGTCATAGCGCCTCACATATATCCACTGAAAGTGCTTTCCTGGATCGGTCTTATTCCATCCATAGTGAATTTTGTGAGCCAAACAAGCAGCACCTGTTTTGTTATCAATCACCGTGTTGTTATTTCGTAAGATATTTACCATGGTGTGCTTATTTCTTATTAGACCATATTTGTCAGATCATTTTGTTCGTTCAGCATGAAAACGTCGAAGACGGGACAGCTTTTTGTCTCACTCAACGTTATGGGTTTCCAAATCGTTTTGAGTTTTCAGTTTTTGTTTTATTACCTATATTTATGCAAAATTCATGCAAATGTTCATGCATGTGTTATGCACTGACTGATTGTGAAAGAGTGAAGTGTGCTACTTCAAATCTTTGCAGTCTATTGAATTTAAAGCTATCTAGACGTATATCTCCATGCACCTCATTCGTAAATATTAGTTTCCGGTTCACCTGCTCTGATACGACTATGCTGATTCTGGTTTATATGTTACATAATTTTATGACTCATTAAAGCAAAAATCACAGAGTTGGTCGGAAAAATATACCCGTTAACGATGCTTATTCAGCTGAGAGTGGAAAAATGAAAATCTGACATGACAAAGAGCATACTGCTACAGTTAGAACGCAAACTTTTACAGACTGGCCGTCATCAGTGTACTCCAACGACTGGACTTCATATGTTCACCGTTGGTTAAATCCAACAGTGGAGGATGCTTACTCAATGAAAACAAGTACGGTAAAGGTTTCCACATTGATTATTGAGCAAAATGCTTTGCAAATCACGTCGGGCCAACAGGGCGTTTCAGAGAGGTTTTGATGTTATTGACTTAACTTAAAACTTGCCAGTTCTAAATCACTAGGTTTGTCCAAAATATAGAGCTTTATAATAGAAGACGCGTAGCAATTCTCTAAACCATGTCATCCTCTGCGACTCCCACACGCATAAGGCGTTTCCTGTTCAAAAATCCGAAATGCAACTCGGATATCCAATGTGGATGACTGAATTTGTGAATAATAAGAAACTTTGGCACAACAAGTGCCACTTTCAACGTCGTTGCTATGTAAATTGGACAAATTATATGCAGCTGACGATGAAAGCGCTGTTCGCATAGGTTATGGCCGAAACAAGCAATCAGCGCAAAATATCGCCCTTCATGCAATTACTAAGTACTGCCACTTGGTGATCTGCATTCATCGATGTTTATGAAGAGAAAATATATTAAGAATCCACAGATGTTTTCGAAGGTTGTTGAAGTATATTCTCATTAGCATTGATAATATTCAAAATTTTCATTAATTATACGACGAAACATGCAAGCCTTACTGGTAGGAAAAAGTGAGTGCTGAAAGCTTGCCTGACGAAAAAACCATTACGTTGGTATTTACGTGTAGGTGACATCGGGTATTCTTAGAGCTTTTCATTGAAATGAAGAAATGACTCATTCTCGAAAACAAACAGAAGAAGCTAAACTTAATGATTTTCAATTAGGTTGCAACGGAGAATGTGGAAATAATTATCCACCCAGTTCCTTTCGGCTTTTCTGCTTTGTTTACGCTTTCATTTCCGTGCAATTTCGAAACCAAATCCTTAGTCTCAATGCCTGAAACCTGCACGTAACAGTTTGTTCAGCGCTCTGTGGTCCGACTGACCGAACAAAACTAACTTTTTCCTTGCATGCAGCATATACGTATGCATCTACGCACACGCGTGCACTAAACAGGTTTTCGAAATATTTTCCCTGTTCTGCCTTGGAAACCGGAATCCGCCTGGCAGCTGGCTCCGATTTGAGAAAGTTGTCAAATACAGTCGAAATCCGGCAAACCTCGTGGACTTTCTGCACTAAACGGTTTCGATTTTAAATAACATCTGCCTAATTTTAGGCGGTATCCCTGTGAGTATTTTTCTGAGTCCATTTAGGTTAAAAAGAACAGTCAACGTGCCGACTTATCCTTTGGCTTACGCATCCTGAAAAAACAGTCTGCATGAAAATTTTGGAAATATGAGGTTAATGTTTTCCGTTAAAATTGCGTTACTGAAGTTTTTGTTACGTAGTATTGGCATGGGTATAAGCAATGCTATCAGAGGGCCCTTTTCAAGTTTTATTTCCCAAGTATTTATCAACAGACATTCCAGTTTGTTACGAGAGTCATTCCTTTGCCGGACAGATGCAGATATTGGAACAACTTGTCATAATATCCAGTGAAAATAGTGCGACAGTTTTTTCCCAATTTCTTATTACATATTTCGCAGAAAAGAGTAGTAGTGCACATGTACTAGTATCATTCATAGGTTTTACGTGTGCTGATCTGAACAGTAATGGACTGGACTGATGGCCAACTGCTCTTGACATACGACTGCGGTTCTGCTGTTCCTTGTACGAGTTACGCCATTAAATTTTCAGTCATCATCTTTGGACGGTGACTGGGGAAGACCATTGTGATACTGGAGTAGGAGCGAACAACAAAGGAATAGCAAAATGCGTGTAGATCGTCATGCAGACTGAAACAGTAATTTGTTTTCATGTATGCATCTGTTTTCATTTATTAAAGAAGAACGACCGTGAAAATCCAACACCGGCAGATTTACAACGGTGCTCATGGACACATTGCAATCAGCCACTTAATGTACATCCAGTTTTATTCTTTATTGTCCACAAATCCGAATGCAGATCATGCGCCGTCGGAATCACAACGAACAGCGAAAACACCAAGCGAGAAGGAGGACGAAGAATGATTAATTCTCACAGGTCACCACATATTAAGGTTCTTCAACTTTCAGTCTCCACGTCATCGACCATCGATTGGGATATATAAAATGAGATGTTTTATCATATGTCATTATGTATATATATATATATGCCCAGAAGACTTCGGATTCGAGCTTAGCTACTAATAGAGTTCATCCTTGGTGAATATGATCTGTCGAACCCAGGGTTTGAACATAGGCCATCTAATTGGCGGATGTATGTGTTACTGCAGTACCATAAGTCAATGAGTTTGCTACTTTTCGAGCTTAAAATTTACCGGACTACCCAAGGTTTGTGTTTGAAGAGTGTGTTCCGAATGGCAGTCAGTCAAACAAAGCTGCATCATTCCTATGCACCTTCCATGAGTAAATATGGGATCTACATGAATAATGGCAATAATACCTTTTGAATTATTAGGTGATTATTCGAGTGAGCTGGAGTGACGATGCGCCAAATTTTCCTGAAAACCGGTTATTTCTACTAGATTTCACAGTAATTGATGAATTGGCTCAACCGCATTTTGCCTTGAACAATTTTACACATCAGAAAACGATACCGAAGTCAAAATCTGGCGTTTCTTTCAAACCCACACAATGTACATTTCGAATTTTCTGTTTTCTGGTTTCTTCACCACATCCCTGATTAAATTCCTTTCATTCATGTCAGGACAGACGCCCTGTGAAATATGTATCAATACGAAATTTCATCTTAAATGCTGAAAACGGTTTTAATTCAGAGTTCTCTAAATAAACGTTTTGGATATTCAAGGTTCCTTGTTTAAGGTTTCTTCTTGCTCCTTTTCGACTTGCCCCTTCTTATGTGATAGTCCGAATGAAACAGAATCTCAGAAGACAGCTTTGTGCGGACGAATTACAAAAAACATTTCAATTGACAAATTCTTTCCACAAATACATTGGATGATCGAACAAGTCCGTCTCCTCGTAATCTAGTTGTTTCTTTGTCTCACGGTGGAATCTGACCTGCAGCATTCTTTGTCGATCCTATGATGGAAGGTAGCTCACTATCAGTAGATTGGACGACCATTTTCGTGTAAACATCCAGCTCCATTTACGTGTCGAATTTATTGTTATTACATCGCATTTCATAATTGTAACCATTATTTAAGAGTATATTTTATAGTGTTACCTCCAAAATATAAAACGTAACATCAAAATTTGGCCCACAACATGGTCAAATTCTGAGCTATACCAAAAATGGTGGAAATCCAACGAAAACACGAGTGGTTAGGGAGCAACGTTCACCAGTTTTATTTAGAAATTGTTTACTATGCCGACTTGGAACATATTGCGAGAATTTTCTGTTTCTTTAATTAGTACTATTGCAAATCAAACCGATTCCAGAATATGGTTGTGACCAACAGATAGCAGTTGAGTGGATGAATCAAGCGATGGTGGTCCGGTTTGAAATATCTTGATTACGATTCACCGGTTAGCGCCATTGTAGGCACGATGTGTGAGAATATCAATGATTGCTACAATTTAGGGAGAACAGAGAAGTGTACTGCCTCAGATATATGCTTGTAAAACTTTATTCTGAGTATATTCTTACACAAACAGATAGCCTTTTGAATATGTATCCTGACTTAACCTAACAGTCTGATTTTTAAATAGGCCAAGTACGATAACACAGTGCCTTTCTTTGACTGCTTTTCTCCTTTTTTATATAGTCACCTAGGTTAATTCCCTTTTCGTTTAAAGGAATAAATCTATTCATCTTGATCTATTCAGCAGTAGTTGTTACACGGTCTAATTCTGCATAAATACTTCCCAAATGTAATAGATTATTTGTCCTGAATTCCCGAACTTCTAATATTTTCCTATTTAGTGCATTACTTTCAACTGAATCACTATATATATGTTTTTTCTGTTAGTTTTTAAAGGGATATCTCACACGAATGCAAAAACTCATGTAAATCAAATTAGAGCGGCTTTTCTCACCGATAAATCCAATGAAAAACCAGCGTATTTCAGTACTTCAACCGGATTGGTTGGCCATCTTTTCTAGCAAAACCAATCAGTATGCACCACTGCGTGTGGGTTCATATTTGTGTTGCTGAAAGTGCGGAACTCACATGCTTATAGCAGCCACAGCTGATAAGAGAAAGCATTTTTCCAAACGGAAACTTCCCGTACACATTCAGCAGTTAGCAACCGCATCAACTGATTAAATTAATGATAAATCTCACAATTCAAAGGGAAGTCACAGAATACAAATTTTGACAATGACCAGTTTACTTGCAACAGTGGAATCTAAAAACAATGTTTTCAACAGGTCTGATACGTCGGATCCGATTTTTCCAAGCAGTTGCATGGATTATTCCATACTGGCAACCATTTTCATATTTGGTATTTACATGGCTACTATGATTTTATCTCTGTGTGGCAATATGCTGGCTTTGATCATATTTCTTTGTCATCCAGATAAAATGTGTACAAGTCATAAGCGCATTCAGCGCGCACACTCTACAGTAGTCAGACGACCGAAGAGCGAGCTTGAAGTGACATGCAGCGAGGACGGAACATCGTCCCTAATAAAACCTCGACCCAATTCTCTGAGAGAAACGGATATAATTTTGAATACCGAAATTCATGGGACGATGCGTCACGTGAACCGACCATTTATCTATCCAAATTCCGCTACGTTCAACTCATCATTCAATCTTTATCTTGCTAGTTTGGCTGTGTCCGATCTGTTGATGGGTTTATTTTGTATACCAGTCACTTTCACCCAAATCTGTTTGGGATACTGGCCTTTTACTCACATCCTGTGCCCAACTGTAGTTTATGCACAGCTTGTCATGGTAACTGCCTCGACTCTGACAAACACAGCAATCAGCTTGAATCGGCTAACTGGTATAATGGATCCGATGAGACCACGTCGCTTGAACTCGTCAAATCCTTTCAGTCGTACGTGGTTTCGCATTGCATGCATATGGTTCATCGCTCTGACTGGTAGTATTGTCCAGCTGGTGGTGACAAGAGTTCGCTCCGAGGATGGGATAGAGGTGTGCCAAGAGGGATGGAGTGGTCAGTTGCACAATCGAAGTATTTACACGGTGGTACTTTTCCTCGTTCTCTACGTGATTCCCCTGGGAATTCAGGGGACCACGTACGGGTTCATCAGCTATAAATTATGGAAACGTGATACCCCCGGAGAAATGGTTCTTTCCGTAGAGAAAGCGCGTCTCAAAGAAAAACGCCGAGTAAGTTTTGCTGATCTGCAAATAAATTTCAATCACAGTGAAATCTAAACGGATTTGAAGAAAGATTTCTAAGATAATTTTATTTCCGGAAGAGCTGTCAATTTATCGTAGATCAAAATCAATGAAAAATGCCGAATTTCAGCGCCGGTCAGTATTTTATTCACTGAGGTTTTATTACACAACTGCTTGGAATTAATTGCATTTGTTGCACGTTTCTATATCATCCTTTGGAATAGTAAAATAGCAGCTGTATTCATAGGAATTAGCGATTTGGGACCGAAAGCTGAAGCCCAACTTCTCAATGCAACTTTTCGTCCTCCATAACATATCACTTAGTTGTTCTACAACTGAATGACAATCAGAAAGACATTTACACGCAGATAATGCCATACATATTGATTGTCCCCACCGTGAAATGCGAGAACTTAGAAACGTTCAAAATTTCTAAGATATAAATAGAAAATTTTTCAGGGACGATGTCTTCCTACCATGGTCATCGCCAATGTGGATGCCCAGAACTTTCCGTCTGCACCGAAACGATCGAAAAGGTAGAAGAACATTTGCAAATGGTCCTGAATTTCTACCATCCACTCCTGTTCGTGGAAAACCGGTAACCTTACTAGTCACACTGAAAGACGGATGGCACATATTCCAATGTGTGGTGCACACAGAGGGAGTTTGCTTTCTACCAGCCAGTGGAATTTCTAAAAGCAAAATAGAATTCATGCAATTTTGGGCCAAGTTGGCAGAAAACTTCTAGTTCAGAGGTATGAGGAAGAGTTGCTGTTTCAACAACCTCTTCACTCGGGTAGTTCCGGCTTTTAGCACAGTTAGGTTAATCGTTTGGTTACATTTTTCGAAGTTTAATCTGACCCATACGTTAAGGTATTTTCTCATCTAACCAGGCTAACCTTAACTAATAAACTCGGGGTGCCTTTCAGGAACCAATTCCAGATGCTGAGTGTTTATCGCGTTTTGCTTTTCTCCATTAACGGAATAACCATGACAAAAATGGTGCACCATAATAGGAAAATTACAGGATTGTCGTCGGTCATTTCAAAACATTTCAGGTTGATTGAAAATTCATTGCAATCAGCAAAGCGACTTTTGACTGAATGTTGTATATTTAGCTTTGCTTTCCAAATTCCAAACAGAAGTTCACTAAGACGGTTTATAGCAAATAAGATCACGTTGAATTGGACAAATACGGACAAAAGGGCCGAAACACGGGGATAGATCACTATGAGGGCGGATATGACTAGTTAAGCTTGGAGCCTAGATCGCAAACGTTTCATCATTAATCGAGGTTACCTCGATTGGATAGGAAACGTTTGTGACCCAAAGTTCAATCTCACCGACCAAAACACCATGAAAACGAATGATCTGCGCTACGATCAACTCCAGTTTTAAGTACATTGGGAAGTGACTAGTCAGAGCAATGACCCCATCGCTTCGCAAAATACTCACTGAGGTTTTGGCCTAACTTCGTGAATCAATGACCCCGGTCGGCGATCGATAAACGATTTGATAATTACTCACTAGAATCTCATTTGAAGTGTTAGGAGAGTGAAGGAACGGTAAATCCATTATCCAATTACATAGTGATTCTTCGGAGGATTTTCGTTGGTCAGGCAGGGCTAAACTTCAGAAAACGGACGAAGGCCCGAAAGCATTGCCATTATTTTCAATAGTATGTTTTGCATGCGGAGGGACAGTATGCTTCCGGGGAAATTTTGTTCAGCCATCCGTATGTGAAACAAACTACTGAAAACGAAGTTGCTAATTAATTAGCATTTTGAATCCCTGTGCTGAAAACAGTGTGATTCCACTGGTATAAAGCATTAGGGTGCAATGTTCGTGCTTGCTCGACAGGTCATGGACGAACTTTATTACTTAATTAAAATTTCAGACCATCGGTGTTCATAACTTCAGAAACGATGGCGTTTTAATATCAGTAGTGAAATTACTTTCGACCGAAAAACAATTTCACATTACTTGTAATACTTCACTTAAAGAAACGTGCCTGCGAATGCAAATGACAATTAAAAATCTAAGTAACGATGCGGGTACATAAGCACTCAACCATGTGATCATGTCTCGTTATTTAATAACATAACATAAAAGATTTGAAACGTGTTGTAGTGGCCGGTGTGACAACGAACAATCGTGAGGCCCAGGATGTAAGTGCAAATATTTGTCTACGAAATCAGCAGACATAACCTGACGGTACGACACAGTAAAAACGGTAAGATTCCGCTTGTTGACCAGATGCATAGTCCACTCATCTACCTCCGGCACGGAACTAAAAGAGGAACTATGTCAATTGAGGAAAATCAGAACAGTTGTTGTGTCAGTTGAAAAATCTACTTTTCAGGGAATTCGATTTTTCATCCCACTTCTTTGCAATCGAAAGCGTTTAGAAGCCACAGCTTGAAAAATATTACCACCACAGTAAGGATACATGAGAATTATTTGGACATGTTTGATGAACAATTCCTGTGAAAGAAACATAAGAGTTGGCAACGGCCTAAAATTGTACTTTAAATGAAACTTGCTTTAAACATTCTATAGAACTAGGAGTACTGCGGCCTAAATTCTTCGGTCACTCTTTGAGCGCTCACGTTGAACATCTGCGCACTTCGAATCAAGCGTGACCGACTGTTTTTAAATGTAACGTATGGTGTATATTTGAAATAAAGAGTTGCATTTCTTCAGGCTAACGACAGCCGGTTTGCAACAACAGTTGACAGGCGAAAAGTTAGTGGGCTGGAGTTGGACAAAGTTTTTATTAGACCATTTTAAGTTGGACTTTTGTCAGCTTTCTGAACCACCTTTGTTATTCCAGCATCTTTCAACTACTTACGACAAGAAGGCGTCTGACTGCTGTGACACAAACATATAAACTAACGGTAGGAATTTTCGAATAAAGAACGTATTTGGCTTTATTTATTATCGCTGTTTGCATATAAATTAAGGAGAGAAAAAGCGCGATTACGTCTGCACTGAAGTAATTATAAAGTTCCGTGAAACCACTATCAACTTTGCTTCAGCGTAACGCTGAAAAATGACTTGTTTCGTGATCAACTGTAATTATGTCTTCAGGTCTGAATATCCAGTACCTTATTTCATACGAATCACGACCACCTTACTTTCATTTCGGTCATCTGCTACTGAAACTCAAAGCTGGAAAGTGATAATATATTTTATTTCTGTTTTTCTACTCGGCCAACTTGCAGGTATTGAAATTTATAACAACCTGAAAACAGCCACCATAGTGTGACATTATTGTGGAGTTAGTTTTAAACTTTGGCAGTGTTTTAGTGGACACGAAATGTCATGCGTAGGTGGGTTTTGTTCCCATTTGGAATATTTAGGAAGTTATTCAGAGGTGATTGTCATTCCCAGAAAATGTTGCTGAAGCCACAGTACGTCAAAAACCTAATTAGTCATCGAGTATAAGGATAGAAATCAAAATGTTGCAGTGAGATGCAATTTCCGTTGAGCCAAGGATGTTGAGGGAAGGAGATGAAAGTCGCGACAAATATCTACGTGCTTATTGGTGACTTGCATTTTTCGCTGGCTTGATTCACTGCCCAAACGCGAAATTTCAAAGGAGGTTCAGTAAGGCGTACTGTGCTGAAAAATAAATGCTATCCTGTCAAAAGAAAACCGGACATATCCGGACCAAACGACGTAAGGAGTGTATCGAAAAATCGATGCGCCATGTATTGGTTTTTTATTGTGACTGATATAATATTAATAACACAGCGTTGTTGGTAGATGTAATGCGCCAACGTTTCGACTACCGTGGGTAGTCTTTCTCAAGGCAAGTTTTACAATCAAATGACTGAGGGAACGTTCACATGCATGTGAACGTTCCCTCAGTCATTTGATTGTAAAACTTGCCTTGAGAAAGACTACCCACGGTAGTCGAAACGTTGGCGCATTACATCTACCAACAACGCTGTGTTATTAATATTATATCATTCACAATAAAAAACCGGACATAATTGCTCCAATCTCCGTCATTTGGGTTAATAAGATTTATCTTTGGTTTACAAATAACACCCAGAATTCGCCCTCAACCATTTATTCGGACATCGTATATGACAATGTCTCTACGTTAGCAGCTTGAAATAATACAAGGCATTATGTAGAATGACCGGCACTTTTGAATATTTAAGTTGTTTCTGCGTATTAGGCCAATTTTATTCTAGGGTTTTGCATAGTCGCGCCAACGTTATTTTTTTTACAACGTGGTTTATTTAAACAAAGGAATTAAAAAAGAATCACATCAGTGAAATAGCTAATTTTCAAATTTCTGTCAAAATGCTAGCCTAGAATTCCTGACTACTCAGCAGAACAACTAGTATTTATGCATCGAGGAACAAACAGCAGAAATGGTCTCCCCGGAATACGATATAAAAATTCAGGTGGACTGCTTGCTCTTTTTTGCTGGTATGCATCTGGAACATGTCATTCCAGATCCAGTAAATCTGCATGCAGACAGTAATTTATAGTTACATTGACAACAAAAAATTATTTGCATAATATACGATTGTACATTTGCCATGATCAAAGGTTGTTCAACTTCATTAGTGCAACTCCTGATTTATTGCGTCATTTCTTCATGTTTTCGAGGAAAAGCAACTAAAATCGACAACTCTCATTTCGGTCACGGATGTTTGCACTTTGTGTGGACGCGTTTTCCCCGGTAATATTGACACCAATGAACAAAAATCAAAAGACAACATGAGCGAAGTAATTTTGTTGTCAAGCTTTAGTCGTGTTAAAAAAGAACCTTGAAGTCACGTTTTCCGCATAGTTCCAGAAATAACATTTCATTCTCCGGCTATGTTTGACCCAATCTGCTACAGATTATCAAAATGCTCATATTCATCGTGGTGATGTTCGGCATTTGCTGGTTTCCGTCGTACTTGTTCTTTCTTCTGCAAGATTTTTCGCAAATGGATCAACATTTGGACGCGAACACATCTCGCTTGGTTTTTGGTGTTTGTCACTGGATAGCCATGTCGAATAGTTTTGTTAATCCACTGATATATTTGTTTATGAGCAAATCGTTCAAGGTGAGTGTGTATTGTACCCCCAATATGCCCGTCAGGCAAAAACGTTCTCCCAACAAAATTTGTCTTGACCATCAACTAGAAACTTTGTTTTTTTTTAAAAAAAGAGCCGACACTCCGGCAGTAATCAGATTATATCATGCCTTTCCTCATAAAGCAAGTGGGAATCCCCAATCTCTTTTTTCATAGCATGTTACTGGATTTAACCACTGGGGTAATTATTCGTCTTTTTATCTTGTTTTCAACAGTTTGATCTACACTATTGTTAGAAGTTTGTAATGGTTGGAAAAGCAAGAATTCCTACTGGCTTTGAGCATATGAGTGCTTACGGGGTTTGGTTGAATGAGTACTACCAAGGAATCACAAAACAAATTCATCTTTGGAAAATAACGAAAGAAATACGGGCAGTTTTATCGGATAAAACACCGTGATTTGCCATACTTCGAAAGGCCAGTATTCACTAAATAAAAGTGCTGGAGCAAAGGAGACATAGATTGTCAAATAGAAGGGGCTATCTAAATTACATGTCACACTAGGCATCGCGCACGTGATGACTGACGGTGGTTCGTTGTCGCCTGGCCCCGTAGCCCACGAAAACTGTCATGAACTTAAGCGCCTCTGTGGCATTTGAAGTTTTAGAGCCATGGTTGCTAGTCGCCTGTCCATGTGGATGGCCCTGGGGTCTAGCTCGCTTGTCCCTTCTTCTACACCAGTGCATGATGTATGTAACAAATGAGGATGGTATTTGTAAACAGTCTCCGTAAGAAAAATTAAAATTAATCTGGGGGAATTTTAGATGAATCACAGATTTTAACGTTTGATTTTGCCAGCATTTTAACTGAGTTAGCATGTTTACCAAGTGGAAGCTTTGAATGAAAAAGCTAAAACAGTTCCATTTCCTCAAAATGGTCAAAATCTGTTTGGTTTGATCAGAACAGAGTTCATTTCTGAACTTGTTCAGACAGTTATTTTTCTGGTCTATCCTTGTATGTAGTAATTCAACCAAATTTTATGCGACATACACTCTTCGACAAACTGAGATTAATTCGGCCAGCAGAATAATGACGAACTTGTAAACCGCATATACCTACTTAGTGCAGGCATACCACCACGAGGAAGGTGACTGGAAATATAGTGAACATTTAAAGACAAACAAAATGCCTTCTGTTATTCACCTTTATCGTAGATAACCCTTTTTTCATGCCATTCTACAGGTGTTCCATGATTTCCTTGTTTCATCCCTGGCCTGAACAGCCTACCATCTATGCTCTTTCTTCTTTGTTTAAGTTACAGTAAAGGCGGTTCGGGCTCTGTGAAGGATACAAGGTGATTTTCTGAGGTACTGGAACATGTAAATGCCACACGGAGTTGTGTGTTCCATCATGGTTAGTTGTTACTTTACCAACCGAACGCGTTATGGTAACATACCCAAGCTTGGGGGATGGTTATTTGATCTCGCCTTAGGAGACATCGAATAATTTGGATTCAGGATGTTAAAGACCCATAATCGTTCACCTTGGGTTTACATCCTAGTTCCAGCACGACGGTTATGCATTGGCAACAATTCCTGAAAAATAGATTTAGGTTAATAAGAAATGCTCATTCATTTTTTGCATGGTCACGGCTGAAAATCTAATTAACTAATAGACCTTATTTAGAGACCAGAATTATTTGAGTACTACATCAATTACCTTCCTGTATTTTGAGGTTCCAAATTCAAGCAGAAGTTTGTTTGAACACAGAGAGGGGTAAAATTGGCCATCAGTTAAAGGAAAAGACTTTTTAAACAGACTTTTACAAAAATAAAATGTAAATGTTTCGGCCAAATTGCTGTATGGCATGTTATTTTACCAATATCCTCCACATCCTTCTATATAAGCCTTGATCTAAAACATGTACCAACAGTAATTGCAGCTCTTTTGACGTTTTGTTTTCTCATACACTATATTCCGAAACAAATCATTTGCAAATTGGAAAAACATAACGTTCGTGATAAGCCAAGACAGACGCAGAAATCGTAGTTTCTTTTGATAAACTTCCCAAAGGTTCATATGATTACCGATACGAATCTTTGTTATTGTAGCGAAGTTCAAGTTAGTCCCAGGAAATCTCCATTTTGAAACGTGCTTCATTCGGGGAAGAGACCGGGTTTACTTGTTTTCGGAGGCATGTTGCGAAGTTTCCACAGGACTTTCGCATCTTGAGTCCAGCTGGTCACTCAACGGTGGCACAAAATGTTATGGAAGTTGTTGTTCAAATAACAAAAACGTTGCATCCCTTCCCTGTAGTTAATTAAAACACAATTAAAATGCACATTATGGGATACTCACAAACGACTCATTTTACTCCACTGCATACAAAGAAAGTGTCAGTTTACGCTTGATGCATTAGGAACCAGTTTTCAACCTTTTTCCTGGAGAATATTTCACTTTTAAGCCGATATTTTTCACGAAGGTCCTCGACAATGGGAAATTTAGTGCTAGCACCTCATCTTCTCCGTTTTATTCCTGTTTTTCAAAATTTGATAAAGGGAACCCGGCATTTGTAGATAATGAATATAGGGCCAGAAATCATTTTCAGAGGTCGACCGAAGCGCAATTAACTCAACAGCGGTAGTGCGGAGCATTTACTGTGCTTCTACACAGATAATCGATGGATAACCGAATTGTGGGTAAATGGCTTTCATTAAACCACTTTATCTGATATTTTGAAAACATTGCTTCTCAATTATTTAGTGTGCCTAAAACATACAAAATGTGTTTTGATGTTGATGCGTTAGCCTCAACGACTGATTGCTTGGCTAGACCTTGTGAGCACTAATAGATGGGATTGATGGGCTTTGTTTAAAATGATGTTCTAAATTTCTTTATTTTATACAATAAAATTTAGCCGATTAGTTAGTTAGCCGATCTGTGCAGATTCAGATAATCTAAGATGTCAAGATGGTCTAGCGGCCAAGATGCTTTACTTGTAACCATGGTTAAGGTTTATATGCCCTGGCGGATGTTTTCGGGACAAGATATTGACCAGCCTAGTGCCTTCTGGAATGGGCAATTGAACCGAGGTGAAGGGCTCTGACAGAAATTCAATTCCACGTTAAATCTATAGAGGATCTTTGGTCATTGCTAACCTCCTTGTTGAATAACGACCAACTGCAAGTTTATCACCCAGAACATTTATCTATGAAACGCAGCCTAAAACGTCCATTAAGGAAAAGTAAACAAACACTGGAGTAGTTTGGATAGACACCTCCGAACGTCCAATCCACGGCCATAATCCTGCACCATACAAATATACTGAACATTTAAGGTCTAAATTTACAGACTCACCAAGTTTGTTGATCTCCATAGTAACATAACGATTTAAGTCTAATAATGAAGAAAAAGAAACATTAAATGTACGTGACGCTTCCCAAAATCCTGTGGAAATTCTTGATCATCTAATTATTTACGTTTCACACTTCCGATAAGAATATTTCGATCCATTCCCAATAAATACTGCACAGTTAAAATTCTCATAGTGATCAAGATTTACTTGTGCTCTTTATTGGGTACATAAGTAACGGTTGTACTAAAAATTCCGAATGCTTCCAGTTGAGATGACATGTCATCGAGGGTTTTTCTCCGATTTTTTCTTGCAGCGGGACTTTGTGCGTCTCACGCGTTGTTTTCTGCCTTGCCACCCACGTGCAGTTTGACGTTTGGATTAGGCTTTCTCGTGGACACTGAACAGTACAGCGGAAGAACTAATTCTCTGCTCGTATTATTTAGACGGAAAATGCAGTTGTAGCCCCGAATCGGTCAATCCAAGCTGCGGTCTGGTGTTGTTATTGTTTTCTACACATTGCAATGCTCGCAGGAACCAGGAGTTGTACTTGAGAAACTGTTGTTTTCATTCAGAAGAGAAGAAATTCTTCGTGTGCCTAAGGAGCTCAAATGTACCTTTTGTAAATATTGACTAGTGCAAACACACTTATGTGAACAAACATATGTTTGTGATGGTGAAACAGACAAGTCCAGCACACAAATACAAGGATATTTAGTAGACTGTCTTGCTTTTACTGGAAGACATTTTGAATATTTTAAAATGTGGTTGCGGTGTCCAATTACACAATAACTATTTTGTTTAGCAAGACCAAATCCCTACATAAGTATGTCGTATGTATATTTATTCATTCCAGAAATGAAATAATATGGTTTTCAAATGATACTACGAATTAAAAGTAGTTATTAAGTGGACATCCTCAAACTGTTTTAGCAGCTCCGTTTTTAGGATCACAAAGTTGATAGTGAATATTTTTCTTTCATCATGAGCAAACAGTTTGAAATCCGCGCGGGTATAATGGACACATGACGCTTGCTCAAAGCTCACATGAACGCTGACTAGGTTTATCATCATTTAGCAACGTTTGACTAACTAACTCACTGAATTTTACCTTTTTCAGTCTATTTCGTTAGAAAGTTCTGTCGTCAATGAATTTATTGTGCACATTCGAGTGCAAATTACAAAATATTCAGCATGTTTCCGTTGAAACCCTTGCCTGAAATTTAGGTTATTAGTCTTTTTGGGGGAGACCGACCTAAATTATTGTAACTGAATTTTGAGCCATGTCTTGTGTGACAAAGATATACGGCGGATCGATCCTTCACAACGAAATTCGAGGCCGGGGTAGGGAATCCCAAGCAAATATTTCTGAATTGTCTGACTGCTTCTAAGGTTAAAATAGGTGAAATTAGTGACTGAGACAATTCATGAAGAAGCTTCTGACTATAAAGTAACATGCTTCCCACTCAGAGCACTTAGGGAAACCAATCAATCAGGTCATTATGAGTCTATACACAAATATGAATGAAACGTTTGTTTGTTTGTTTGTTTGTTTGTTTGTTTGTTTGTTTGTTTGTTTGTTTGAATAAATGACTGCAACTACGTAAAGTATTCAGAAAACATTCTACGGAACAAACTTTCTGATCAAAGACCTAACTTAATTGGCCACGTTATTTTCCGTCGCTTAGTTGTCAGATTTCCAAGCAATAAAAAAGGATGAAGCAATCTTTGAAAAGCATTTACAACCGGTTCTTCGGCAGGATATAGAAGAACCATTATTGAACACTGGTCTCCGGAGCTAAATATGATCTAACCCGAAGACGTGTAAACCGGAGAGGGAAAACACAATCCCAAGTTACTTTTCATTTTGCTGACAAAGATTTGATAAACAGACCCAACGGAATGGCAATCTTTCACTGCTAACTGGCTAACGATCACAAACAGTTGTTTGCCGAACGACCAACAACTGCAGTGTTGATTGCATGTTACGACTGGTGAGAATTAGCAGGCGTAACTCATCGAACCGGCGTTCGGTGAGAATTCATTTGTTTCGTGTTCGAGCCATTTTATGGACGGGGATGGTCGCACGTTGCGGATTATTGTAATTTAGAATGAATCAGTTTGATGATGTTCCAGTGGATTTCAGTGCCAGTTCGAGCACTCAGAGGCCATGATGAATCAGTTCAAAGTTACAAATAGCATGTTCATTGGAAATGATTTCTTTTCCCTATTCCTGATTATTTTACGACGAATTCAGTTTCCATCGTTGCTTTTAATCTCTCTGGCGATCATGCTATCAACCCTTTGACCTGTTTCCTTTTTCTTTTTTGAAGACTAACTCCAAATTCCTTGTGCTTTAATCCTTCAAAAACTGTTTACGCAATATCACATGCGACGGGTACACCGTCAAATTGTTATTATTATCGGGGCACGTCAGCGTAGTGCTTTTCTTGGCGTCGTTCGTTCGGAGCTTTCCTTTGCATCCACACATTTGGACCGTGTTTAATCACACTTGCACTGATCACCAAGGACGTGGGTGAGTCGAAAATTGTCGATCATTGCGGTTCACGCCAACGGACTATACTCTTAATAGAGCCTAATCTGTGGTTGCGCCAAAAATAAAATCGCCCATCCTGAACAGCTGATTTAAAATAATGATCGCGGACTTCAGTTTCTTTTTCGGGCACACAAAGTATTCATTGTCTGAGTGGAACTCCCGGGAGCCGAGGAGGCACTGAGAGCAGATCAAAGAAGTCCTGCACTCAGAGGCAACAGCTCACAGGACTGCATATCATCCAAACCTTAGAAACGATAGATATCCTCGACCATATCAGCTTTGTTGGATGCTCGCATTTCCTTCCTCCTGGTTGCCACTCACAATGGAACTCATCAGTAAAATAGAGCCTGGGAAGTGACTACCAGTGACGATGGAGAGGGAAATGTGAGAAAGTGGAAATGTTGCGACTATCCGCAACACTCTCAGCCTTTTGTGCTTCTCCAACTTCTGTATTCGAAAAGCCGAAACCAAGTAAGTGCCTAAGGTTATGTTTCACCCGAGCCCACCACGTACAGTGGTGTTCATGAGGATTTTACCCTTTCAACTTTCCTTCCCAATTTTGTTACTAAGATGGTTGCTGTAATCTCCCTGTTCTCATTTTAGAACAGTATCCTGGGTATCTGTCTCCAAAGGGCAATGTCCGACTTATAATTTGCGGATAATTTTGTGCTTCTGATTGGAGACCCCAGTATGCACCACTTTTCCCATCATGAAAATGGAAGAGAGAAATGTTTCGAATGTCTAACATAAAAATGTCATTCCAGGATTGAATCGGCTGGGTTTTTTGAATAAATTTAGTTTTTTGTTGGTTCTATACCACCTGGTTGTCGAATGTCGGACAAGATATTATCGTGCATTCATAAGGCTTGATTGGTATTCAGTAATTTGAGACATCTGAAACGTAATCGTTGTGAGCCGAAGATATGCGAAGAACTTCGGTGCTTAAGCACCATGTATTTGTAATAGTGGCAGAATCTCAGAAATTTCGCTTCAGGTACTAGATTTTACTGTTCAATCTTCAGAAAATATACTGAGTTTAAAAAGATCAAACTAGTTAAGACTATATTGTACAAGCCCACAATCTGACTGCCTTGTCGAACGCTACCCTCCGAAGCGGGCAGCACTAAGGAGATGGGCGAAGATGCCCAACGGATCATACGCCAAAAATGCATAAAAAGGTAAAACAACGTAATGACCAACCTAGGTAAAGTAAGATTGTCTAAGCAAACTTCACTTGATTCCCCAAGCATTTGTGGGAGACAATAAGTGATGTGGTTTCAGTCGACCTTCCAGTGTTTCTCAATGTCACTTCCTCGAGGGGTAGATGGTGCTACATAATTTTAACCATAAGTGATACGAGTTTGTGCAAAGTTCTCGTGTGTAAAATGCTGAATGAACCCTTATTAACAAATTAGGTGCAACCCGACCAAATTGGGAAGGTGATAGTGTCATTTTGTTAAGATTCTTAAGAAATCTAAATGACACTGTGCAATCTCAATGCTCATCTGCGGCTCATTAGTGGATGGGATGAAATAGTTCTGCTTTATCTCGTGATATGCTCAGTCTATTGATCACTGAATTCATGGTTTCTTCAAGGTAGAAACAGATTTGTCCTTCTATCTTGGTAATAAGATATTGTTAGAAGTTCGTCAGAAGTTTGAGCAGTGTAATTACAAATTGAGTCACCTAAAACAATGCATTTAAACAAGCGGAAGCAAATGCGAATACGTTCTAGGAATCCCGATTTTGTTGACGATTAAGAGTAAAATATTCGGTTAAAACCTGGTTATATTCTTATGTGCTTCGTTGAGTGGCTGACTGGATAAAATGTTGACATCAGTTTGTCTCTTTGTGAGGCACAAATAGCCTAATTTCAACAAAAATTCTGGTTTCGTACACATTTGCTGAAATGAACGAAATCAGAGTGTTTTTTCTCATCTTATGTTTGCACGATCTGTCAACAAGAAGTTCCAATGACAGAAAATAATTTCACCGAAGGGTTACTATCTGTTCAAACCCAGTATTCAGGATTTTCGTCATATGATGTCACCCACGAAAGAACTGGTCTATCCAAGTTGCTCCTACCGAAATAGGTGACCAAGAAAGATGAAAATTTTGGACCATGTTTTGAATGACTGTCTGCAAATTAGTTCTAAAAGAAAGGTTTTCTTTGAGCCTGGCAGAGTAAACGGATTCCCATTACAAGAAGGACTGCAACATCCCGTTGAGAAACTAAAGTGAGAAGCTAACTTGGATGTGTAACATTACCGCCTTAACCAATGTGATTTGGATGTCATGAAAAAACCATTTGAATCTCGAGATAAATTTAGTGAACTCAAAAGAACCCAGTTTTGAAAACCGCGCAAATTCAAATCAACACGATTTTCAAGTCACACAACCAGAAATTGGCCATCAGAAGGTGATAAAGTACTAAGGACGCCGACATCGACTGCTGGTAGTTCCAGCACCTCCAAACGTGAGGTAGCAGTGATAGTAGCAGGGTTAGTAAAATAGAAGGTGGACCAAAAATTTTATAGTAGGTACACGACCTTTCGTGAAAAAAAAACAGTGGAGAGCAAGCATGGAATCTCGGAAATTAGTATCAGTCACTGGGATGGCCTCTCGGGGAAGAAAGATTTTAATACTGGAAAAGCTAATATTCATGTTTGCGAAACAGGAAAGAAACCAAACGTTAACAATTCTTTCAGCGTATATGATTTCTAGGTTTGATTAAAATCTACACGTATATACAACGATACAGGTTGAGTTTGCCCAGAATTGTAGCGGATAAGATAGTAAGACGACAGCCGCCTGACCACCTAATCGGTGGATGGGAATTAGTGGTCGGTTACTGGTCTCTTGTTTTAAAAAAAGAATCGGAATTGGTTGCATGATGATCGTGAATATCAAACTAATAAAAGTCTGGATTTTGGGTTCATGGAGTTGCCATCTTAGTGATCATTGCTTTTGTGTTTCTTGGGTGTTAAAAAATAAATATCAGAATTGATGAAATTAGTCGATGATAAGATTGGCAGAAACTATTCGAAAGTAACGAATGGTATGACATCGAGACCAAATGGAGCACTTTCTTCTATTTGCACGGCTTGTGATAATGATTACGAGGAGGACAAGTTCGGAGCTGTAGAATATCTGAGTGGCGTCCAGCTGCATCAAGCCGGAAAATAAATGTATCAGCGTTTTTTTTGGTTTCAAACAGAACCACATAAAACCAAATGTATAAGTAGAAGATTTACGTTCAATCGTCGTAGCAGCTGACCACAGGTATCCGCCAACAAAATCGATTGAAAACATCCGGGCATTCTTTGCACTGAATGATGCTTTCGTAGGTCTTCCTAATCGAATTTGTATCTAGTTTCCACTAGGCGACTGGACACGTGCAGACGCTGGATCCAATGAGCCGTTAAATCATCCATGGGAATACCCTGTTTTGAGCCTGAAAAAATAGCTGGAATAAAGAGATCTCCAACGTGGGGGCCACTGCTAGTAAATGTCCACACTCGGGACGTATCGAAAGAAAAGTAAAAATAAATCCAAACAATGAACGTAAAAAAATCGAGAGTAACATTTAAATGATAGCATTTTTACCAAAATTTGTCCCCAATTAAGCATGAGAGGAATGATAGCAAAATTAGTGAAATATTTAATGACTCAGTTATTCAAAGATTTCAAAAGGAAAGATAAAATGAAGATTGAAGAAAAAGGGGAATGAGGATAAAACTGACAGTAAGTATCACGTTATCAATGTACTCCAAGGATCAATTGTTGTCAAGTGTACGGTTATCAAATTCATTAATTCAAACTGCAGATAGCAGCAAAATGCTTGGCATTAAACTTTCTAGGGCAAAAACTTCAGAGAATTGTTTCATCCCTTCTTGGCAGTGGAAAATGAATCTTTTAAAGGTGCAAAATTTAATTCGGTGTTGATTTGAAGCCGTTGGTCACTTACTTGTGCTGAGGCAATTGATCAGTCGCTCCAAGAAATCCATGAGCAACATAATATTACAGACTGCCGAGAAGGACAAAGTGCCACTCATGATTTCCAATTCACGTCTGATTTGAGTAAGGCACATTAATTTGGATTTGTCGATTAATTCGTGAACAAACACGAAGACAATTGTACCCGACACAAAAGACGACCAACACAAGTAATGTTAAAAATTAGCGTCATGTGAAATCCGAGGAGACAAGTACTTGGCTTTTGGACTATGGTGTTCGGTTTTTGTAAGATCTGAATGCTAGTAGACCAAGCCTGAGACAATGGACAGGTGACTAAGGTCTGAAATTGGTTATAGCACACGAAAACCTGTAGTTGACTTATTCGCATTATGAAACCCATATCGTCTTGTTTGCAAGAGTAAGTGGAATGAAAAATCATTGATAAGCACGATAGACTGTTGATTTTGAGCGGTGCAAAAATTCCCAATTCGGGAATAGTTCGTCTACCGCAAATTTCGATTTTAGAATGGAGTTTTGAAGAAAACTTTAAATATTAAAAACAAAGCAATGAACTACTGCAGTAGTTACCCAGTTAGGGTTTCGAAAGTTGACGAAACGAGCTTGATGCATCACGATACTGATAATCGCTAAGCGGTTCAAACATGTGTTGGTTTTTGTTCTCATGTCGTGTATGGCATGATGGAAAGAAAACGTGGTCTTTCGAAAATAATATTCTAATACTACCCGGCAGTTGAGCACAAAGAGATAGTTGCATAGCCAGAAGGCAGTTTTGCGGCGATATTTTGGTGGTGATTACCGAGTGATTCCATTGAAAGTCTTCAAAGAGATCCTCGTCATAATACTGTGTAACTGACTTTTTATATGTCCAGTTCCAAGCATCATGCGACAAAACTCACCTATTTGAGAGTTGTCAAGAACGGACTAAATGACGACGTAAAGTCACATTCATATTTCAACACTATAACTCACACACTGACGAAATTAATGTTACGTAATATCTGCATTTCTATTTTAACTGTCGAGATCAACATTTATATATCGCATTTTCACTGATATCGCGTGCAAAGAATGTAAATTGCCCGTATGATTGGTTTTTACAGTTAGACCCAGTGCGTCTTTTCAGCATTTTCAACATTAATGGCATTGCATTGGATATGTTATTTACATATTTTGTATCAGACCTTTGCTGGACTATTCCGCGAGAGATGAAGTCTTAATTCAATGTGACGGTCAATTCAAAATAAAGGCTTGAATTTTACTGAAGTAGACGAGGTGACAATATGGCTATCACTACACTTTGTAGTACACCACGTCCCTGGTAAAATCGACTAAACTTCAATCAAAAATGACATTTTTAGACTTCAGCCCCAAGTTTCTGACGGGGATTTTACTAAACCAAATTTGATGCATTATCTATATCATGACTAGTTTTGCCATGATTGGCAACAAGTGTCATGCCACATATCTAAGTAATCGTACAAAGGAAATTAAAAGTAATCTGCACTAGATAAAATAATGATTCAGTTTAACCTCTGAACTGTCAAAGCCCATACGTACCGATATGCTTTTCTAACCAGCAGTCTAAAAATGTTCCATTCTTTGAGATCTTTGTTGAGCTTTTAGCCGAAAGATTTCAAAGGGTTGTTTGTATCGGCTTCCTTTCTGATGAATGCTTTCATGGGATACGAAAAACAAAATGTAATGGCGATGAATCGGGAAATTTTTTTAACCCAAATACCCCCCAGATGAACTAGCTAAATTTTTCAAGCCGTATTCCATATAGTCATCTATTTTAGTTGATTTTTCTGTTCATCGCCTTCCCGATATTAAGCTTCAGTGTCCAGCTATCACAGCTTGTCAAGGTAGGTAAATACTGTGCGCTAGGATTCTCCGTTGGCGTAATTCGGTTGAATATATTTGTTGGCGACCTCCTTCATTAGCTGAATAGCTCAGAATTTCGGCTCGCAATTTTTTCATGGATCGATGTCGCAGTTTGGGTGTGGTGCATGTACAATGCTGGGTGTCGTTGTACAGTGATGGGTTCAAAGCTGAGGATGTCCGATGAATAACCTACCATATTTGTTTTCCGGTATGTAATAATAATTTTCCGCGCATTTTGTCGTTTACTGCTTAATTTTTCCCCTGTATCAACCAAGAAAGTGCAATTATTTTTACATACTCTTCCGGTTTCGTTTGCTTACAGGAAAATGAAGCACAAAACAATCCTTATTGGAATTGATTTCCAGAGTACCGTTAATCCACACATTATTCAGCGGATTTTCTCTTCATCTAACCAACTGAAAAAGTACAATTGGTCGGACGGCGTAGGTTGGATCTAATCTGAGTTAACTCGAGTTGCCCATTTTGCACAACACACAAATTTGATAGGAAATGCTGATGACAGGCACGTCACCCCCAGAACGAGTGTTGCTTATCTTCCGGTTACCTGGCTTTTGCGATGTAGTTATCAATTGCTAAGATAAGAGGTTTTCAGGTCATCCCCCACGTGCAACGCGGAAGTACCATGCTGATCTTTATCTGAATTCAAGTCATTATCTATCAAAGTTCAACCGAGGACGAGATCCATTTATCCGTTCCAAATTGAAAAACGATTTCTGTTTTCTGTTGCGTGTGTACCGGGCCGACATGGTAAAAATACTCCATCCAAATATGGAGAGTCAGGCATATTTGTCTTAATGCACAGCATTTTTTCGTTGCCGTTAAACGTGTAAGATGCAAAATTTGGTGTATAGTAAAGGTGGCATTCAGTAATTTATTTTCACCTGCAATTACGTGCAAGTAATTCGAAGTTAAGTAGCGCGTAGATGATTACAATGCAGAAAAAACAAGGTTTGCGAACCCAGAGATAGACACTTAAAAGTGGAAAACATGATGTTAATCGCCTAAAGACTTACACATTTCAAACGAAAATACACGAATTTACTCGGGAATTTGCTGATACTTTGGGAAAACAGAAATCCGTCTCAGTGAATAATTATTTCGGCTAACCAAAACCTTGAACGCAAGATAACGTGCATCACTCAAATGAGCGCAACGAACATCCCAATTTACCGTTGCAAAATATGTCCATTACGTTGCATTCGATGTAGACTAAATGTAGCAATTTCGCGTGTGCATGAAAACTCAAAAAGAACTATATTGATTAGGGTGAGAAAAACTGATCAGATTTCGATTTGCCCAAATCCATTATATTTAGAGATGTATTCAATTTGACGGGGAACATTTTCTGGAATGTTATGTTTGTATCGAAATTTGCGTAAAAGAAATTTTGAATTTAGGCGTAAAATATTAGTGGTAACGCAGAATTAGAAAGCACCACTTGAATATTTTACCTAGAATACCGCGATTCTGAAAGCAAAATAAATTATCCGGTCTGCTCAGGCCGACGACTACGTAAATGTCCGCTTTCTATTTAGAGAGACCGCCAGCAGGGAAAGAAATATATGATGTAGTTATGTAGCCATATACGAAAATATTCGGGGAATTTTGGTTGAGACGTGACACCGAATTGTGAATGTATGCCAAACAAGTAATTGTCAACTCTCAGATGTGTTAACTAGGAAAAAGGTGAAGTAAAAGGCGCAACATACTGATTTGTGAGAGTGATATTTTGTTCGATCTGGTGATCCCGGGCGTACCATGTGTGCAAATATTTCATTTGCAAACAAATATGAGCCAGACAGATGGATCGAAAAATCATAGAGCAGAATGAGCGAATCACAACTAATGACTGTCGGCCTCTGTTTAACGGTCTTAATTTAGTTCTTCAGCAGAACGTGAAAAATCAGCAGGAAAACAAACAAGAAGGTTGGGAAGTTAGTTGCACTTAATTGGAAGATTTTATTCTCATCAAGAGTGAAGTGCTTAGTGGTTCACGCAGGAGAGATGGTCACCCTGAGACAGCATGGACAAAAATTTCTGAACATATGACAACCTGATGGACACTCAAACCGTAAAACAGCAAACAGACAGGCAAGGCCGTTGGAATAAATGAGATTTGTACTGGTCCATACTGAAAAATCGTTGAGATAAGAAAGTTTGCTATTAAAGACAAGGAAGTTCTTAGTACCTGATACAGCTAATCAGGAAGAACAGCAGCATCAGGTTCCCAAAATAAATGACCGAAAGAGCCAGCTATACATTCGCTGAAGTGCATAAAATAGTTAAAGAAAGAAGAAGTGATCTGACCAAACAGGCGGAGTGATTTATAATTTGATATGATCAGATACTGGTATGTCTGAGTGCCTTGAGCAAGCAAATCTTTCCAGCTTTTGATGTAACTAGAATCGTAGATGCAGACGGTCATAGGTTTAGATGATGGATGAAGATAGCGGCTGTCGTGTCCAACTTTGGGAACAAATTAGGCTGGGATTAGCTAACACTGAGGAGTGCACGACGGTGACTTGTGACAGTGGAATAAAATAATTTCAGACAAAGTAATTCGGTGGAATAGTTGACTATTCTACGGAGACTTGGGTTCATTCCAGGTAGAGGGATACGGCTATTCTAGGAACCGGATGTAGATAGATTCAATACATCAAACGTCCATCAAATTAAGTCGAGACATGTTAAAAAAAAACCAAGAAACGATGCATAATCAACTAACACGTATGACTAATCTGCTATGGATCCATCATTGTATGATTCACTTCAGGACTACAAGCTGGGTATGGGCTTTGGTTATGTGAACTAATCCCTAATTTCGATCATGATGATTTATACTTTTACAGTTTACAACTAAATAGGAAAGCAAAAACTGATTGCCAGTTATCATTAAGCTCAATATTTAATTGTTCCCGTCTCTTTCATTTGAACAATTATTCCTTTTCGTATAGATTAAGGTGGCCAATCAGTAGAAGGTAGTGCGTTTTATTCACACAAATCCAAATTGCACCGATAAGGATGTGCATTCGAAAGCTAAAGACGAAAGGTAGATCCGACAAACCTTGCAAAAAGAAGCGTGTGCTTTGGATGCCCAGTGCAGGGTCGGAGGCTCAAGCAAAAGTGCAACATTTATCAGCCACGATGCGGTCTGTGCCTAAAATTTCAACTCACTTGGCACACAGTACAAAATATTTGGGAGTGACTCAGACAGAACTCTGAGCTTTTAAACAAATGCGTAGAACACCATGAAAAGAGCATACAAAAGCCCACACCGTAGTCACGCTTAATAATTTAGATGTAACTTCGGCCTCTTGCCTTACTGTTTGTGTCTAGTAGTCGGATTTTATAGTCGTAATCATAATGGAGTTGAGCACAACTTGAGCATGACCGCCGAGGGTACTGACCGAGACGCATGCAATTTGAAGGAAGCGTGTGTCTCACTGACTGACTCCTAAGATGTTCGTCTGAAGTGCAAAACAACATTTAAAACAGCGTTTGACTTGGTCCACTTCGACAGTGGATCTTTTATTTATTGCTACATGTCCTATAATGCCGGCAGTTAGCAGTACAGCATCCGAAAGTTAAGCAACCATGTAGGCAGGTTTTCCGAAAACGTATATAGCTGCTAGACCAAATGGGCTGCCGTTATTCTTCTCAAATTAACTGTTAGCATTGAAATCAACAAAACTGTTGCGGTCGAGGCAGGGAAAACAGAGTTTTCTTAAGTGCTAGTAATAATCGATTGGCAAGAATGAAGATAAGTCTTAGAATGGAAATCACGGACTAGTTAATTTGATAAACAGTGCAGCCAAACTGACTTCAGGCAGCATTCGCTAATTATAGGTGCCCGTATACGTGTGAAAATGAAGCCGCCTTATGTAAACGCCGGGGTACGTTGATCAAACTTTTTCAGCAAGATAGGTATTGGGACTTAGCTATATTAAACCTAGTCGATTGTGCAGTTTGCTGTTACTGTCACTTACCAAAGGATGTGCAAGAGAATCTCACTTCTGCGCTGACTGTTACACGCAAACAGTCGGATCCAACTTCTTATTGTGACCATTCACTTAAGTCTACGACAAGAAGTGGTGTCCACAAGGGGTGCCCTTCTTCCTATTTCAACTTTACCATTAAAGTGATTCTGAACAACATCCTATCATCGTGGGAAACGGATGGCATCAATATTGCCAGACTAAATGCTGCGCGTCTGAATGAAGACCTGGATAAGTTGGTGAAATTTCCTGGCCACCTGAAAGGCAGAATTTTTAAAATGCTTTTTGCATCTTTTATGTACAAAAAGCCGCCTCAAGATTGAGTTGCCCAAAAGCCGAACGTTATTCAATGGAAAGAGAAATAACATAAAACTAATGATTTCCATTACCTGGGCACCTATATCTCCTCAAATTGTTTTATTATAGATAGAAGGTCTTAGCAAGCACGGAGGGTTAATTTAGCTTGTACCAGTTTACAACATCCGTGGCGTAAACACCGCACCCGTATATCGACAGACAGTTGGGTTCATACCGCAACAGTGCGATCGATTCTCACATAAGGCTCAGCATCTCGGATACTACAAACATAAGTGTTCTGAATACTGTCGGCATTCTAAAATGGGTGACAGCTACGTCTTACTGTCGCTAGGATCAGCGGACTGGGTCACAGAACGCAGTCGTTTAACAAAGCGTTGCATTCGAGAAAAATGGGGCGGGTGAGATAAGTGCTGCACATTATCAGCGGTCGGACTCCTCGACACACTTTGTTCTTCCATCGAATCAGTCAAGCTTTAACAACCACTATGCATGCATCAACCTGCCGTGGTTTTCGTTGCTTTTTTAAAGCGAAATCTGTTCAGACACAAAAAAGATCAGAGCAAAGCATATGATGGACTTCAACATAGTAAGCCGATGAACTTTGCAGAAAATAGAATTCTAAAGGGAGAATGCCAGACTGCAGCAGTTAATCATATCACCATCGCCGAGGGTATCTCGTGTACCCAAACCCGGTAATGTAACTGCACCTACATGAGTCAATCAGCAGGTTAAAGCTTTCATGATTTTTCCCATGTTTTCAAAAGGCCGCCGCGAACCATCTTTCAACAAGTACATGCCTCAGGCAACACCGTAAAACTTGGCGGTTATGCTGCGGGCATGCGCAACGTATGTCCAAACCACCTTAACCTATTCTGGTTTGGTGCCTGTTCCAAAGACAACCCCAGGGACGAGTGCCCCATGCCTAAACCCTAGGCCATTCCCAAAACTCCCCCATAATAATCCATCAATACAACAAATACAACGGTGTTCAAACATCAAAAGTCTTCTGTATATATTGTGCTCCAAACACCACATTCCGGAGCCATAAATCAATACGAACCTCATTGCGGCTGTGCACACTCGTCCATAGACCAACAACCTTATGCCTCGCAGACGTCACAGATGCCCCAAATTAAGGAATGCCAATCGAACCTTCCGTACACGCGTAAACACCTCATCAGGGATCCCGATGGATGTAGAGATAAGGAAAAGAAAAGCTATTATCTGTTGAAAATTCTACACGTCATTTCTTTTTCTTTCTTTTTTTGCTTGTTATTTTTATCCGCCCCTATGGTTTCTATGGCACATTATCTGTACTCACTTTTGTGCAATATATGCATATATGCGTGTATATATTTAATCATCAGGTGAGAAAAAATCAATCATATAACTAAATATGCATTTACTTTAGTCCTACAGCAGCATTTTAAGCTTAGAAGGTGCAAAATTCATCCTAAGCATAATTATGCTATCGTTTGGAGAATCGAGAAAACCTGCAACTTACTTGGAGCTTCAATCAGTAGAACAGCATAGCCTGCTTCTTCCAAATGAAATAGATTTTTGTCTGCACAAATGTCAATCCAACTATTTTCACATGAAATTTAGTCCGTCTCCACAGCCATTTCAATGAGAAAGTTAAAAAGGAAAGAATAATAAAGCCAACCATGACGGACCCCAATTCTAATGCTTAATTCGGATGAAACATCGCCGGTTGTGCGAACTCGGTCTCGGCTTTTCCCATACCGAGTTTGGATGAGCAAAATAAATTTATCTGGCATGTCTTTCAGTGGTAAACATCAACAAAGAACTGCACGATCGACGGTCGAAGTTAGCTTTAAATTCAAGAAAGACTGAAATCTTGGGTTTACGGAAAGTGTGCCTATATACTAGGATTTGTCTTAAGAAAAAATTGGTCAATGCAACCCCAACCGGGTCGAAAACTGGCATGATTTTCACGCATCATCAACACAACATCACATTTTTTAGTCTCCTTTCTAGCATCTATTTTTCCTCTTCCTGAGGATAGGCTGCATATTATTGTAGGTGATTTCAACCATGCATCTACCCTACCAGTAACTGTGTTTGATTGACTGACCTTTGCGTTTCCTCCACCAGAGTCGGCTCGATTTTAGATACGGTTATTACCAACCACCCTGAAAATGCGTGCTCCAGTTTCAAGTAACGACCACTGTCTGCTTCTGTTAAGGCGCAAGGTATACTCTAGGTCAGCTTTCCATTCATTCAGTCAAACAAATCAAATCCGAGTTCGCCTCCGTCACGTTTCGCCCAACACCCTTATTCTTCTTCAGAAATTCCTTCCACTCGCATCTACCTGTTTCTCTTTTGAACCCCTGCTCAATGGCAATGTCAAACTTTTCACAGAGACAGCCAAAGCAATCTTTGATACCTGCTATTCCTTAGGAGCAATGTTTGTCTCAAAGGGCCGTAGCTCCACCCTGAAACTGAACTTTCTAAGAAGACGCAAGGAGCACTTCTACAAATGCCGTAATAAGTCACAGGTGCAGTATATTTCCAAACTAATAAAATCTAAAATCCAACGCATGGATACCACATTCGTTAGCCAATCCCTGAGTGGCAACAAAAATCGATTCCTATGATAAGGCATTCGACTGTTGTTTGGGAAGAAAACGAAAGGTGCAAAATGTTCTGTGGATATCAACAGCACCAATCGAGCTTTCATCCATCCTTCCACTTATACCCCGGTCATATTTGGACAGGGTGATGACATGACAGTTACTTTTTTCTAGGGAAGAGGTGCTCAACCTTCTCCGCAACACCAAAATTTTCACCAGGCTTGGTCTTGGCAGTGTCATCAGCTGTTTTAGGACATATTGCTGTGGCTCTGGCTGACGCATTTACTTCTCCAATTAACTCATCATTAAGTTCGTCGTCTTACTTTGAGTGCTGGATAGGTGTCACTAAAAAACCTAGCAGTTCTACTGCTTTAGCAAAACGCTGTCGCCTCATCGCCTTAACATCCTCTGATCTTAAGCTGATGGGGCGTGCCTTACTTAAGCCCTTGCGTTCTTCTATTTATCCTCCTGACGACCCTTTTCAGTTTGCTTTTAAATCTAGCATGTCTACTTTGACGCTGTCGCCACCCTTAATCGGTATATTTGTAAGTCCTTAAACGCATCAATGAAATCTGTGCATTGGGCTCTTCTGGACTATTCGTTGGACATTCGATTTGGTCCCACGGTCTCTTTTACTTCACAAACAGGAAAACTCTGGTTGTCCCGGGCCTTTATCAGCATGATTGTTTGATTATTATAATAAGCAAACCCAATAGAAAAGAATGAGCAGTAAAACTTCAAAACCATGCGCTAACAACTCAGGCGTGCTGTTCGTTCGCCGTACCACTTCTTTACTTACATCAGCAGCTTATCAACTAGCTCCCCTTGCCATCTGTTCAAGTATACTGACGATGTTCTCCTCTCCTAAGCCGTTTCGAACAACGATGATTTTCAAATTTCTGCTAACGACTTATCTTCTACCTCCTATTTATTTACACAAGCTATTTTAAATCTCAACAGATCTAAGTGTTTCGAATGTCCGTTTTCTCTGTCGGTCAGCCTATGCATCCGAAACGTCTTTCATCAACTTAAAAAATCTCCCCATGGTTGATTCTCTGAAATATCTACTTGTTATTATTGACAAAAATCTGAAGTGGACTTCTTACATTTCCATTTTCGACGATTGCCATTTCAAGACAAAAGCTTCAAAATTACAAGTTGAAAAAGCACCATCCCCCGATTTGTATATCGTTGTTTTTTTCAATCCTTCTTTACTATTCTCCTGTTATTTTTTCAGGTTTACTTAAAGAAGACTTTAAAAATTATCCGCCGCAGTCTATCAATTATTGTCCGTGTCTTTCAGACCACTAGTTGAGTTGTCCTTCAATCTCTGTGATCAGCACTTATCAATATGTGAGACATTTGCCAACAAAATCGTATGTAAAGCTATATTTCAAAGTGCCGCTCTCAAATTTCGACGCGATCCACTTTTCTTTCCTTACCATCTAGAATAAATATGTATAGGAATTCCACTGTCCCCTATTTAGTATGCATTCTGATAAACCGTGACCGTGTTTTAGCCGAAATCTTGCTCACTATTAGATGACGTATTTTACATGTGTAAATATTTTCCTACTATTTTTACCTACTTATTTTTGACTGAAAGACGACATTGATTTTTGTAAATGTCCATACAATACAACTTTGATGTCAGAACTTTGCCACCATTCTTGAAGGATGATAGAGACATTTTATCTGGTCCAGCTGCCTAATATCTTCTAGGAAAACCTATCTTCCTGATCACCTACATTTCTGATGGAGGGCTGGCATCTGCCTGCGTTAACTAGCTTGCAGGCATAACCGGAAGGTTCACTATGGCTATGGCCTGGCTAAACTGCTCCCTAAATTGTTCTGCCCAAAGCGCCAGCCGACGGTCCTGAGAGCGAATCAGTGTGCCGTCGGATTCTTTATTTACCTCGCTTACGCTCGGCTTCCGCGGACCAGTATCCCTAACTAGTCAGCAAAATTTGTAATTATTCCCGATAGCCACATCTTTTTCCCTTTCCCTACACCATTCTATCCACCACTGCTCCCTATCATTTCTCACACACCTGGTCAGTTGACGTCTTCGGGATTTACGCACCACATCGTATGTTGCATTCCGGTGGGAAGAATCTGCGAGCAGCAGCAGAGCAACTGAAGTCGAGTTTATCCATCATTTCTGAGGTTTATGTGGCAAGAATCACTGCGTGGCTGTTACCGCTGAGTGCATAGCTTATTTGATCTGCACCCATTGGTCCCTCGGACCTCGAGCATTTTGTTGAGAATACAACCGCAGTGAGCGTTCCGATTATAATCTTTATCGGTGGTTATCATCTCGAATCAGCTATGATTATTTTTAATCTTCAACAGTGCTCTAGCTAAGACAGCTTGGTGTTCGATTTGGGTGAATGTATGGACATTAAAAGCATCCAAGTGAAGTGAACGCTTGGGTTTAATTAATTATTGTGAACTATTTCTTTCTCTTAATGCTGCCACCAGATAAATCCGTCTAGTCGAAGTTCTTTGTGGCAATTTACTTAGTAGGAGAACGGGAATTAGAAAGGTTCCTTGCAGCGTGGGGGCTGGAGTTATTCTGGCTATCGATACTTCGCGGCTGCCCACACTGCAAAAGGGGCTTTTCTTGGAGAACCCTAACCAGGGCCTTTGACTCAACATTCTTACCAACAGGGCAGTGGGGCGTTAGTTCAGCACGAGAACTCGGAGCAGGCGCATGCTTATCACTAATCACCCTGCTCGAAGCAAAGAATGGCGCGGTCCTCATTATCCCGCCCGAAGACCGATGCACTATGCAATCTGTTGTTTGTAGTATTCATGAATGTTTTTGGACGGAGACTGCTAGGTAGTCCAGGCGCTGAGCAAATGGATCAGAAGGGTTTTAGAATAAAATCCTTGGTTTTACCAAGACGTCATCCGCACAACAGATGAGATCGTTTTGAATGGGAGACCAAATAGAGGCCCAAGAGACTAGTTCGTCATGTCCCTACCCACTGACCTTCCAAACAAGAATTAATCTTTCCCTCGAGAAAAAGCAATTCCGCATATCTCGTTGGATCATGGAGGAACAGAATTCGTCAGACCATGTCAGAAGCCAGTCTTCCTTCGATGGGCACTGTTCACAGAAGCCGGCAATACCTGAATGCCTGATAAAACGAGTGCGTAATAAGGCCATGATAACCTCATCGGGTGGGCTTATCCCTAGTTCATCCTTCTAGTGATCATATGATTTCTCTTTTTATTAAACGTGGCCCCGTGACGTCGCAACCAAAAGCAGAACATGCTTATGCATTGTTAACAGTTGTAAAATACTGAGCTCATGCGCCTATCACATACATTGTTTTGCTAGAGTGCAAGACCTTTGATGTGTTCACATTCACCCTAAATCTCATTGCACTGATAATTTTAGCACTGATATTTTCAATACAATCCCCTAAAATTCTTCCTCCTACACTGTGTTGTGCTGGCGTAAGTTCGAATCACTGAAAATGAGCTTGTGTTTCAAGAATTGCAATTCGTCAGTTGTCTTTCATCTTGGAGTAACTGACTTTAACTGTGATGTGGGGACCATCGCAATTAAACGAATTGTTGATCACTGATGAGCGAACATAAAACACAAGTGAATTCTGTTTAGGACAGAGAAGATTAAATAACACAGGGTCAAACATAATATAATGTAGCCAGCCTAAAATATCCTGATCTATATATATATATATATATATATATGTATGTATAATTCGCTTACTTTATCATGTTCCAATTATGATGGAAAGCCCCGATTCTATAATGCCAAAGACGAAGCACCATTTGGCTTGAACTGATTCCCATTTCTATCCCATAGGTCACGTGCCAGAGTAAGGATTCCGCAGTCCCTAATCGCAGCTCCACTTGTGCACAGTGCAATTATGATTGCAATTAGGAGAGATTAATTCAATTTGCTCATGTTCAGATTTCGGACAATTAGCGCATCTGTTGTCTTAGAGCAGGAAATTAATTTTGCAAACTTTTCTGATTCGCGTTTTCCAACATACACTAGCATATTTAGCCATAAATAACCCCCCATTTAAATGATTTCCTAATGGGAAATCGTACTCGGCTTTCATCACAAGAGAACACTAGAGGCGAGCAGAAACATTGATGCGATAAAAGGATAGTAATCGTTAGCACATAAATTTTGCTGATTATTGAAATGAATTATATCAACAACATAATGTAATTTATCAATAAACGGAATTAGAAGATGAGTATAACGGTTGAGGGCTGAATTGAACACTCACCTTACGTTATTCTGAAAGTCGCTAGAAATTACAACTCTCCGACCGCAGCACTTGTGTACATTTTTTTTCAGTTCGAGCAAAAAATGTTAGCACATTCTGTTCATCATGGAAACGGTGATTTCAAAGTATTACGAACAGAACAAATAAGTCGATGATGGAGTTTGTAAAGTCCGTTACCTGGATGTTCGACATCACGAAGGCAAAAAACAAATTCCCCATGCCTTTGGAAAAATCGGTTTAATCAAGCTCAAAATGGCAGATACTGACAAGCCAAAGCGTTTCAAATCTGAACTGCAAGTTCATCACTCTCAGTAAACCACGAAGCAAATTTTGCAGTTCAATATTTCTAGAAAGGTTTTTAATCCAATCACAGAGGCACCTCACCACCAATGTAGTATTAGGTGTTTCATCTCTGCCTTAGGCAATGATGAAACAGGTTTGAGCATTTCACTTTAAGATCACTGGTAATCCCACCAGGCCCCGTGTACACCTATCACTAGACACTGTAATCGCTTCGTGTTTTTACCGTTCCACTATGGTTTGCCATAATTTTCGGAATAAAAGCGGATTCGAAAGAAGTGAAATGAGCAAAAGAAATGTAAGCGGGTTGACTTGGTTGTCACCAAGTTTGATCAAAACTAATTAATCATTCTGTGAATGCTCCCATTTGGGATTGTGACGATAAATTTTCAATGCTAGGACGTAGATGATTCATTTGGCGTACGTCATTTGAACATTTTTGAAGTGACTTTAAGAATTTGCACCCTAAGCCCACCATTCATCTACACTGAGTCGTTGATGGCTAGGACTTTGATCATTATAGACATAACGCAGAGAGACTAAGTCATTTGTGATCGTTCATTCTAAACGCAAAGCTATTATTACATTTTACAATTTTAAAATGTATTTTACGACAGGCAAGTCGATCATATGAATGTGGTGCTCTCAATTTGTGAGCATAGGGAGAAAACCATGCAAGTTTTCGGATATGAAATTTATCTCAAATAAGCGCTTACAATGCTTACAAGTTTAACTGAACAAACTAAACTAATTGGAAGTTGGCTTGAAGTGAAATGTAAAGGCTGCATGTTGGGAAAATTTAGGACCGTAAATGAAGACATCGCAACAAAACTCCCGCAACGGAAGTGAAATTTTGCCTGCATATTTTCGACAGCTGGAAGGAAGGAAACAAGTAAAGGAAAGCGTCAACGCTGATGAATGTCTACCCGCTAATCGATACTGAAGCACTTATATGCGATTCGTGAATCGAACGTAATTCTACGTAAAAATCAACTGTCAACAGCGTCACCATAATTCTGGTGTTACCAGAATAGTGTCGGTTGTCTATTGACAAAAAACATCTAAGAGCATTTATTACTGGAAAGTGAGTAACCCCTGTTGGAGGGTCACTTCAAAAGAAAAGTTATTCCTGTAAAAATTAGATATGCATTTAGGGGCTAATAAATAAAGATTAAATTAAAATTTTACCGCCATAGGTAACATTTGGTGGAATAGCATAGATAATGGCAAGGAAATATCCGGTTAAGCTACTCATTGTCCCCGATCGACACGCTTACTTTCAAAGAAATTCATTCCGCCGAGTCATGCACTAAAAGTTTTTTGTACTGTTAGACGATGTCTGTGAAGATTGTCACTGTTGTTATTTTCTTCACAAAACCGTGACAGCGCATAATTTTCTCGAAGTCTAAGTTTGCTCTTTTCAAACAAGAAAGATTTTGAACAGTTGACTGATAATAAAACTGCACCAGAGAAATCATTGTGTTCGCGTTTTCTAAACAAAACCAGAAGTTGATGACTTTCGACGTAACGACATCCATTTCGAAAATTTTCTTAGATTTTCCAAACAGACGTTGAGGCCCATATATATTTCGTTTCTTTTCTGTTTTGCCTACCGGAAATTTAAAGTGATGTGCGACTACGAAAAAACTGATTTACGAAGAAGTCGTTGTTTTGATGTCGTGTCAAAACGTGTGCTTTACTTGTCTCTATTGTTACTCGTGGCGGTAATAAACAGGTTCCATAAAATGTCCTGGAATGAACATTTTTCACTCACAGAATGAAATTTAAAAGGCACACTGTGACCTAATAAACCATTTTGCTGTCAATGTCTGCTAAGTACGGGCTAAATAAAGCCTAAATATTATCGTTCTTGAAATAAATAGGGTCACTTTGACAATTTTGCGCAGATGAGCAAACAAAAGCAAACACGTAGATATGATTTCAAACACGGTTGTGATATATCCGGCACTTTGCGCGCGAGCAGAAACGTTGAGGAACCAGGTTTGTCTTGGTATTCATGTGCACAGCAAACAAAATCAAATGAATGAACCAAGCATGTCACAGCAAAAATCGTCAAGAACAATGTCCACGTCGCAACGCCATTTCCTGATCCCATGTGGGAATTAAACTAGTTCACGCTTCTCACGGATTCAATTCGATTAACTTATCAGCTATGGGTAGGGTATGCGAATTTCTAACTTGTGGACCACCAGGCATCAGCAGTTAGGAGCGATGTTTCTGCGTTCTTTAAAGTGCGGATATAATTATTCGTATACTTCAGCAATTATCAAGCAGTTTACGTTTCAGTAGAAAAGGAAGGGTACCCAGGACAACGATCTGAATTCGCACGTTCTATAATCATCATTTTCACCGTGAAAATTAAACTGCATACATGAATAAAAACTACTTTCAGTGTTTCGTCTAATTTCCCTCTGACTTTATCATCCGAATTAAAGTAAACGCTAGTCCCCCTGGTCAAACAAAAATAGTTTCCCACACACAGGCATTACGTGTACACATACTCGTCCATTCACTAATTAGTGTTCCCTCAAACATGCACGCAAACGCAGGTCGCGGTGCTTGTGATATAGTTCAAACGTTACACTTTTACCTTGTGCAAATAATTCAGTTCTGAATTGAAACTATTTTTGGCACATCAATTTATGCATTTATTTTGCTGTTGTTAATGATTCTGATGTTGATGTGCTTCACGTAGCAAGTTGTATGGTAAAACTTACCCGTCAACGAACAATATAAAAACAGTTGGAACTCAACGGGAAGAAATATCCAGGACGACTTTTATTCTATGGGGATGAAAACTCAACAAAAAGAATGAATTATGCAAAAAATTAAATGAACACAAATAAAAGTCACATTAGGAACACGAGCAGATGAGCAAGAGTCTATCAGGTTGAAGTGCATTCAACTAGGTAACGATTTAACGACTGCCAACCTAGCACACGAAATAACTGTTTGGCTAAGCAAATCGTTTTAAAAATTCCCAAATTGAAAAGACAATCCGGAAGTTCTTTGTTTATCCTGTGGAGAGTATTCGGTTTTTTCTCCTCCAATCCCGGAGGTTTCAGAGCTTTGATGAACAGTATTCCGAGTAGGATTCTCATACCGCACGACTGTCTGAAAGTCGACAAACGCTGAATTATTAGTCATAAAGCGTAAAGTCTGTTCAAGCAATCTTAAATTTACGTCCTGTCCCGGACGTTCCGCAATGTTCATCACTTAGATTTAACGCCAAAATAATTAGGCATAACAGAATTTTTACTCTCATCTGAAAACCACCAACATTCATTAGCTGTTTGTGTGGCTTCTGGTTATCTCGAGTCAAACATTCAAATTTCATCGACGGTAACTAACATTTCAAATAACTGTTACTTTCTCAGTTAATGGATAATAACACTGATTCCAGAGCAGAAATATGTCGAAGAAAAAGATCACTCATTATTGCTGGTGTCTCCTGCTGAATTCAAAGTCTTTGTTCCTAAGATCAATTACAGATTCATTCTAACTTCACCAAGTCTCTCTTCTTGCACAGACTATTCAAATCCATAGGTTAGGTTCCATTCTGCTTCACAAATTTTGGTCTTTAGAATCTTCTGTTCATCTCTGATCTTGCATTACTTAAGCTGTTCTCGTTCTAAGAAGACAAAACCGTCAACCGGAATCCTACTTGTTTTGTTCATTTCATTCTGCCCCAGTTTTTGATCTCCAAGAAAGCGTACGTTTTAGCGCCTTGAACCACCGGGAAACAAAACTAACTCCAATTTAGGCCTTACTTAATTTCCTTATTCTGCAGATGCTCACGTCAGTTGCAATTAAAGTTAAACAACATAGATATGCCTTAAAAAATTTAAGTTATTTCTGACGGCCCGAGCATTGTCTTTGACCAAATTTCCAAGTAAATAAGAGATTCAATTACTATCTGAAGAATTTTTCAAACAATTTTTCTACCTATAGTTTGTACCGAATGCTCACATTTATTTGCCAGGCCGGATGTGCCACAGCATCGTTTAGGAAATAGTGATTGGAAAGTTCAGCTGATAACCACGGGCTGCATAAGTCAGTTCACAAATCAACCTATGAGTGCTGGCTACAAATAAGCTATAGAAATGATTGGTTTCTCAGTGATAAAGAAACACTCTTCTGCCCGCTTCAGCTGGTTATTCCCACTGGAGATATAATGGATTGAAAATTGGCGAGTTCATAACCGAGTGAATATATGGCTTTCTTATGTTGCCGTTATGTTGCCAAACTTCCACTGATTGATCTTCAAAATCACATGGTAGTTTTGCACCTCTTTCTCCATCACAGAACTTCCCAAGTTTTTTCCAATAAATTCATATGGCATTATCTGAATAACACCGAGTACGTTCAATGAGTCAAAGCAAGATTTACGCACTTTTCTGAGTGACCTCGTAGATCAGCCAAGGAAGCTTGCAATTCACTTAGGGTTCGGTGAAATTCTTAGGTACTTCCCCAAGTTTTGTGAAATGAAACTGACGAGTATTCTCGTGATGCCGTACCCAAATGCGGGGAATACCTCCATCCTTGACAGGCGACGGTGAAAATGGGATGAATTTACCTTCATGTATGCTTCCAATTAATGTCTCAAAATAAAAGAAGCCAATAAAGTCTGTTTTGCTATAAACTTATCAAGCGTCGATCAGCTCAGTTTCCAGTTAGCTGTCGTCCGCTCAATCAAGAAACGAATGTTTTTGCTAACAGTAATAACAGACTGTCCGTGGTTATTTCGCTGTTACATTTTGAGACTTACTTTTAAATACAAAGCGTTTTTCCTCAAAAAATGGCAAGACCACAGAACAGAAAAACCGAGGAAACTCGTTACAAATGCTCCATAATAGAATGGAGATTATGAGGAATAAAAAGCCTCCATTGTTTGGCAAAAATGAAATGGATACGACGGACATATAAACCTATAGGAAACAGATGACGCAATATTCTGAGTGTTTTTTCTAGGTAAATAATTCATGCAAAATAAAGGACATGGAAATGAAGAACAGCTGGCACCTTTTCAATTTTTCTGGATTAAAGATGATTTTTATTTTATTACTTGGGAGAAATATAGATAACCGCATTATCCGTTTGATAGTGCGCAACTAAAGGCAAAAACTGATAAAAAGCGGAACATTTTAGCACTGTGGGGTCCTCCGAAAGCGAAACAGTAGAAGGTTTTGATCAATGTTAATTGTGTGCGCCTGGAAGATACGTGTCAGGGTAATTTGTTTGTGAATGTCAATACCGTGATCGCCATTTATGCATACGAGCCCTCTGACTGCCTGTGTCACAGTCCCAATCCGGTTGCGGTCACTTCAAAAATTTAAAGGATTTTTTTTCAACTATGAGCATTGTTTGTCGCCTTTCACGGTCGGATTTACTCCCAGACAAATAGGCTCCCCAATTCCCCCCTCGCTTGAGCCTAAATGTACATGTACATCACGAATTTCCCACTAAACCGAAATGACGCAGTGGCGCCGGTTAGTAGGCTGATTTGAAGTGCACCACGCCAGACAAAATTCCTGTCCCATCTCTACTGAGTAGCAACATGAGCTCTCTTCACAAAATCACCTGATCTATCCTTCAATCTCCGATCTCGGATACATGTGCATTTGCGTTCAGGAGACGTGACTGAACCCAATTACCCGCCCAAGGCTTTGATATGTACTGATTGGACAAACAATCCAGCGTTAGGAAAACCGGAGTTCGTCCCAAGTTTTCTCGATATAGGAACACAATTTTAACGAACCTGTTCGTTACCCCCTTTAGTACACAAACTTATAACCGTCTTTTTAGTCTTTTCTGCCGCGTCTGATCCCGTTGTTGTTTCATTAACAAAGGAAGCAAAAGATAAAAGATAAAATATGATAATTTGCACATTACCGTAGGCGATTTTAATCACGCATCGGTGCTTCCTCTTATCTTGTTTGATTTGACTACTCCATCGTTTTCCCCAACAGGAGGTAACTCTACCATGGATATAATTATTACCAATCACCCGAGTCATTCTGAGTTAAACTACGTCCTTCAGTTTCAACCAGTGATTATTGGCTGTTACATATAGAACCCAAAGTATAGTCCCGGACATATTTTCGGTCTTTCGAGGAGTCCAACCAGATCAAAATACGACTACATAATTTACCTTGGGAAAACATTCTCCTTCTTCAAGGATCTCTTTTTCATAAAAGTTTGAGATTTTATTTCGAATCTCTAAATGGTGATGCAGGTAAACACAGTCTCATATTTAATATTTGTTGTTCTCTAGAAACGGTCGAGTTTCTTCACTCACACTGATGGCCTTAATTAAATAGATGAAACACTTCTATAACTTACGAGATTCCGAGAAAGTCAGATCCCTATCATCATTAATATCGAAGTCATCAAAACGCACCCCACTGGCAAAATCGTCGTCGGAAAGAAAACGAAACCAACAAGCCTTAATGCAGTTGTAGAAGGTATCAACAAGCGTATATTTGTTAATCTAACAACTCTGGAGTTTCAGAGTTCCCGGATGAATGTGCTGATGCAGCATACTTTCCTAATGAAGAATATTCAAACTCTTTCGCCAGACTAAAACAATCACATGATTAGGTCTTGATGGTGTGTGGGCACTTCTTCTAAAGCACGGTAAAGGTTTGTTCGTGGATACATTTATTCCCTTCCTAATACATCCCTATACAAACACTTCATTCCCGATCGTTGGCTACCAGTAACCACCGTGTCAGTCCCCAAATCGAGAAATTATAGTATTCTAGCCAAATTTGTGTCCCATTCCTCTTAAATCACACTATGATAATCTAACGGAATTCGTCATTCTGAGGAGTCTAAAGCCTTCTGCTAGCGTATAAAAGCTAAACAGGTCCACCATGGATGCTGTGGCATCCTTGGATTATAATACCAGAAAATACTTAGATTTATCCGCTAGATCTGTCCAATCCGCTTTTTTAGATTTCTGCTTTGAATTCGACTTTATTCCACGGTCCCTGCTTCTTCCCAAACTAGAACAGTTCGGCTGTCCCAAAAGCCTATTGACATGGCTATCAGACTGCTTCACCAAAAGAACTCAGTGCGAAAGACTGGGAAGAAATAAATCTACCCATTAGTAAATAACTCTGGAGTCCTGCAAGGAACTATGCTCTCTCTTCATGTTTTCAACACATATCAGCCACCTACATGCCACTTCCCCTGGCCACTTATTCAACTACGCTGATAACGTTGCGCTCTGTCAATCCGTACCTGGAACTGATGATTTCCCCAAATTTTCCATCAACTTGTCGCTTATGAATGAGTTTTCCCTTCTATCTGGCTTAAAGCTTAATTTGTCAAAATGTGTCGAATGCTTGTCTACTTGTTCTCGGTCTGCTTACTCGGGTGATCCTTCTCTGATTACCAACGAACCACTCATTTTGGTAGATTTCGTCAAATACTTAGGAATTACTATTGATAAGAACTTAAGGTGGTCCTCTCGCATTTCCAGTTGTGTAAAAAATCTTAGAAGACGACCTTTTTATGCAAAGAGGTGCACACATCCGGGTGCGAAAAATTTACACATGGAATTATTTTGGATCCGTCCCATCCCTTAAACAGCGACTTTTCTATATACCGTTCTCATATCAAAACACGTTCTACTTTCCGCTCCATACCCTCCTGCACAACTATCTGCAGGAATTCAGCTGTCCCCTTCCTAGTCCGAATTCTCACCAACAGAGAACAGATCATAGCTGATTTTCTACACAATCTCTCGTGAATTTCAAATGTTTATTATTAGCTACTCTTTTTTCCTGCTCTCTAAGCTGATAAGAGGGCGAAGACATCGTTTTTGACTGAAATGGGGACATCTATGTAAGCAAAGTCCAAGCGACACAGTATAAAATTTTAGAAGAATGTTGTTGATAACATGATCTTCAAATGTTAAGTGAATACCGCTTATTTGATATGAACAGGGTGGTGTCACCAGAGCGGTCGAAGACTAGATGTGATCATGAAATCGGACTGTGAAAATTTCGCTTTCATCTACTGCACTTGCAGGCATATAGTACGTCTTAATTAAGGTCCTAATGGGACGAATAATGTGCACTGGTCTGCTGATATTTCACTTATCAGCCAGTGCCCATTTATGGAATCATGTGCGAGTTTACAAGATTAGGACAAGTTTAGAATTTCTTTTCCCGTGCAGCAGCAAAACGCGTTTCATTTAGTCTTTTTCACAACTCGAAAAGTTTCCAGAAATATACTGTAGAAGCTTTTCTCCGGTATCGCTTTCTGACTAAACTGCAAACTCTCTAAAATGACTTTCGTGCGACTGCATTCCGGCAGTAAATATTATTGCGTGGAACGCTACGCCCCATGGTGCGCACCGGTCTTGTCAATAACTACAGTTTACATTCCAAATTTCAGTTAAGTGACTGGTCACCTTTGACGTGCTTTCGTTATCGAATTACAGCTGCCGCTAACTCTAGCAACTTCAACAAATTTTCTCAATTCTATTTCATTTCCGCCTTGCTTAATTAAGCAAGAACGATCAACTGAACTTAGACACGACTATCATATTTTAGTCACAATCATATAATATGCACGTCACTTTTTTCCCTCTCTTCAATGACTTTATTGCCGAAAGAACAACATACAGCACGCTTAAGAATGGATCTGCGGCAGACAAATGTCTACCAAATGGATATGCTGATCGCTGTTGAATGATTCGAAGCAGTGGATTTTTTATGAAAACACCATAATGTGGACTAGTCGAACACTACTGAGATTATTCGGTTCAGAGTTCATTGACCGATTGTCTCCAATCTCTCCGGATCATTGTCTTTTATTTGGTCATCATTTCGAACTATCCGTTCTTTGGCCTATGAACGTGACTTGAAAATCAGACCACTTCTAATGTCCGCTATTTTGCGCGCATGTTTCGATCTCATTATCTATAGCTGATCAGATTTCAGATTTCTTCCACTGTTAAGGTGGTGCGTCAGTAAGTCCTGTTTTCCGTCACTGTAGCAGGTCTCGACTTATCGAAGTAAACAGTTAAATCTAAGTTGTTTCCTTTTATTGTTTTCAATAGGAGGCAAATGGCAAGGCTGTTTTACACATCCAATTTTTGACTATTTGGCTTAACGCCAGAACGAACGCATGCTCTTGACATTAATTTCCAAAACTGGGAAAGCCCCCCTGGGCCAGATTAGTCCACCCTGTCGAAACAGAATCAAATCATAACAAAAGGTCAAATGTATTACTCCTGTGAGAGTATAGATAACGTTCTATGCTGTACCTAATTCCTATGAATGAGACTGAACATCAGTGGGTGAAAATAATCTACTTTAGATCATGTTCATATAAAGATGGGCGTGCTTTGTACAGCAACAAAATTAGTAGTTTCACTTTGACGAAAGAATCAATATAGATGAAACAGGTTTCTCTTATATTATTCGCAGTTTCAACAACATACAGGACCTCCGTGACAAACGGCCACTTATGCAAACGAAGAACACATTGGCGACGAATGACTTTGCTAGGATAATTCAAATGAATGATGTTCTTTTCGATAGTAAAACTTTTTTATTGTTCTATTTATCAGAGACGAATCTTATTTGGCTCTAACAAAACTATTTTTTATTACCTGACGGCTTGCATCCACACCGCACCATATATCTGCAAATCATGTTTGCGCACAATGGCTGACGGTTTTACCCACAGCATGCAATGCAGAAGGAATATGATAGGCTGCATTGAAACGGTCTATTTTAATTGTCTTTATATCACTCAGTCAGTTTACAAAAGTAGTAAATGTTCGTTGGCATAGATTTTATAGCAAATGGACAGGGCCAGTCACGTGTCCCGTTTATCTTTTAGATTTTTCCCATGATCATTTACACGTTGAACAGATTCTGCATTTTGTTCATGGCACTCATCCTCCAAAGCGCATGCAAACACACACATCCAGTGGCCTTGTCTTACTTGGCTTTAGCCAGGAGCAATTTCGTACAAACTTTACCGTAACTATCAAGCTCACGTAGCACGACGGGGTCTTTGGTTTGCTTCAAAAGTTTGAAAAATTTCACAGAAAACATTGAGAACAAAACAACGTGTGTTATTTGACTTTCTTTGAAAAAATTCGGACCATCAACTTAAGTGATTTGAACAAAATGAAATCATGAAACTACTGGTAACTTAAGGAAGCTAGACATTGCGGAAACTCATCAAAACATTCTGAAGTCTGAAACAGTGTCTCATCTCGATCAAAAAACGACTAATTTTTCTGCTATATGTTCATAACGACAAACAAACAATAAATCAGTCTCCAATCTCAGCGTCATTTTGTATACTTAGTTACAAGTGCTCCTGTATAAAATTAGCTCATTCGCGGTGCCACATTTCTGATAAGGTGAATGAATATATCAATAAACTATTCTTTATTTGCAGTAAGCTCCGAGCGTTCTTATGATTTGAAGCAGACATTTGTTCTTTACCAATCACCACCTTTCAGCTTGAACTCCGTAGGCAACCTTTGCTCATTATTTTATATCTATTTTCTAAACCGCTAGTTCTCACATAATTTCAGATTCGTAGGTTATAGCATGCATTTCCACTTCCTATCGGAGTGATAATCGATATTGACCACTTGATTTTCCAACCGAGTTTCCATTCTCGTAGAAAGTGTTATGTCAGTCAATTTAAAAACGTCTAGTGGTCGCAGGGTTTGCGGCAAGCCTGTGATCTCATTCCAACTAAACCGTATTCGTTTTGTATTTTTCTTCTGTGTTTATCCCAGTGAAGAGCCTGTGATTGAAGATTAGTGTCGGCAATGCTTCTATACTAGAATGAGGAGAAAAAAGCGAAACCAATGTTCATCTTAGTAAACCACCCAAGCTCTTGTGCCAGAAACGAAAAAACAATTTTAATGACAGTTTGGTTTTCTATATAATATTAATTTCCACCAAGGAATGGTAACGGTATCAAAAATTCCTGGACAGATTGCAAATACGTGTCACAAATTCCAGGGGGAAGCCACGAGGCTGACGAAATCGGGTTTTGAAAATACTATTTGCACGTTTTCTGACTCTGCGATTTCGAATTTTATAGTCAAACTATCAGAAGCAGAAAATAGACAATTATAAAACCGGCGGTTAAAACCGTGGCAACCAATGTGGAAAAAATGATGTCCTTCAAAAAGATCAACTAATAGCTAGGTTACATCCACCGCACTTGGCTGAACGAATTTTGCATGTACAACTCATGCCTATTATTTGGATCATAGACGACTATTCAAAGAGCCGAATTAAATGACACGAATTGTCCTAGACAGAAAACAATTTCAAAACTTTAAAGAACGTTCCATGTGAATAACCTGTGTAAATGGAAACTGGACCAATCTCGATTGCTTCCAGGTTAATTAGCCATTCCTTGTTCACCTTCAGTTCAGTTCCAATTCTCCTGAGAATCTGAGGTTGCTCATTTGCCATGGCTCCACACAAGCCAAAATTAATCAAACTGCAAATGGATCGGACTGATGCGAAAATAACTAGTTTTATATCAAACAGATTCTATTTGATTATGTCCCACAAATTAAAGGAACCACCACAGTCTCATGTTCGACTTAGAATCATGAATGATGTGAGTGAAAACCCGTTTTTCTAATAGATCAAGACAGTACGAATACACACAGCACAACTGATTTCGCTGTGAACCAGTCGTTCAGAGTCGAAAAATACATGGACATAATGAATTAGAAATAAAGAGTTGAACAGTTGAAAATTATCTGCTTTATAGCGGGAAGAAAACTAATGAAAACCTCCCAATTACTGAGAAGTGAGGTTGATTAGTGACGGTTTGTCATTCACGTTAATCATTGGCAATCTAGATGCTTTTGTGCATAAAATTTGACACGACCAAATTCAAATCTATTGAAGAACACGTTAGAATTCCATCCTGGATCCGAAAAAAACAAAATCAAACAAAAATGCACACAACTGGTAAAAACAATTTACCACTTTGTCATGATCATTTTGCACCTAATTACTTTTGTACTATGGTTAACGACCTCCAACGAATTACATACAGGAATTTCTCTGTGATAGAAGGGATATTTTGAAACAATATAGATTTGTGAGTGTGTGGGAAACCCATGGAATCATTAGAAAAGGTGATATCTCGACAACAAATGAACAAGTGTACGGAAGAAGCTTCCTCAACACTGGTTGCTTTCAGAATGTCCTACTGCCTGTTCTGTGTGAACCCGAGAAAACGTTTCGCAGATATCGTGTTCTTGGCCTTTACATGAACACCAAGTGGTATAGCCGTATGGGAAAAGGTCAACTTTCCCAGTCTTGTCAAGTACGTGCCACTAACAAAATACCACGAACGAACGTGGTCCTAATATATTTAGCTACCACGGCCTAGAATTTCCCCTACGATTTTGCAAGTTTTGAGTTTTATTAGCATGGGAAGCCATAGTGGCCAAAACCCTGTGAAATATTCGGTGCAGCCTGTCTCGGTCGTCTTCACACATTACCAGAGATTGCTTCTACTTTTAGATATTTTGTACAACTTCCTTTTATTACTGCTTCTAGAATTGCCTACGTTTTACTGGTCATCTGCTGCTTGTACCATTTTGTGCTTTGATGAATCCGTCGAATAACTTATTCCTGGTGCTCCATTAATCGATGTCGAACGCGCCACTTTCATGGGACGAAAACACCACATATCTAATACTTTGCCCTCTGGGCATTTATTTATCACTATGCCATCTGGATAGTGTCTCCGCATGACCGGTTTCCTATGTTATACACGGGACGCAACGGGGCGTCTCTTTCACTAGCCTACTGGGCGTATAATTTACGTTTTCTATCTGTACTACAGGGGCAACCTCAAAGATTACTGACAACTATACGTGTTAATACCTTTCAAATTAGGCCAAAAAATGATCATCTCTGTCATAATAAGTTTTCCTTGGTATGTTTACTATAACTGGAATGCATGCAAATGTCTCTATAATAGGCTTAATGTTCGGGTGTTAGGTTATTGAACTCTCACATGATCCCTGCTGGTTTGAACGGAGGTGCAAATAGAAATAGAAAGTTTACAATTCAGTTTGGTCGACCGCAGACCTATATCGCTACTGATAAATTATAAAAGACATACTTTTAATGAAAGGTGAATTACAGACTTAATTGCTATTTTTATCAATGGGTTATCCTTTGTACGTTTCATTTCCACGTAAGACAATATCGATACCGGATTACAAAATTTCAGATCATGATTAATTTTCAGGTTTGACTAAAGAGGTATATCTAAATTCACACAAAAGTACGAACATAAATAAGCTGTCAGATGAACTCGAATGGAGATGGCAATCAATCGATCATTCACTTATAGGTCAATGTGTAAAAAAGCCTATTACAAACTCCTTGACACTAAGGTTGACGAAATACCCCTGTTTTGAAATTTCAAAGAGGTATATATTCAATAAACATGTCCTGAGTGGAACTGATAGGCAGTCTGACTCATGTAAAAATATTTACCAAAGAATCTTCACCATGAACTGTGTGATTCTGTTTATATAGTCTGCATCCGGTGCATTAGTGAAATTCATGGAAATATCGTGCAGCTACTTCACTTCTGCGGTGATTGACAATCAGTGCACATCCGTGGCCTCTAAACTAGGAGTTTAACTGAAGAAAAATGTCGCTGATTCAAATGATTTAGCCAATAAGCATATTAAGTTTACCCCCAACTGCCTATGAAAGATGAAACCACAGGATATTATACCATTTCGTTGCTAGTTTACAAGAGTCACTAGTCGTTGTTCCGAATGGCCGACGCCTGTAAAAGTAGGCCACATGTGCTGAGGGTCCAATAGGCCGATCAGAGCCATTCCTGTCTGTAGGTCAGCCAAACAGCACGAAGGACGAATGGGTAATTAATCAGTGTTGCGCGAATTATCACTCCGAGAGACTACAGCTAACCTGTTTTTAGTCACTGGATTGGCCTTGCCAATCACTTTTCAGTGGATGCTAACTGCAGAGTTGAACAGGATCCGGAAGAAGTTTCAATTAGTCTTCAGTTGTTCTGATATGGCGGAGAATAAAGAATCAACTAAAATACTATGAGAAGTGACTGACGAGGCTAATCCAGTGACAAAACCGGGTTAGTTGCTGTGTCCTGGACTGGTGGTTCATACAACACTGGACGTCAATCTAGCCAATTTAAGTCCTACACTGGTATTCGTAGTAGATCAAAAGTGAAGCATCTGTCTCGCAAGCGGAAGGCCACCACTGCGATTCCGGCCCTTGGCGTAGACTTTTGGACAAATACTGCATAAGTGAGCTTTCCATTCTACCTGACATCTGGCTCCTACTGCCACATCATGACAACTAAAGATTAGGCAATTAAGTTCACGCCTCTTGGGATTTGAAACGTAGAGGAATCGGCAACTCTCCGTGAAAATCTACGAACGAGGTCTCGCTAGATAGTGTAACAAGTTAACAAACCTCATACTTTAGTGTGTTTGATATATGATTGCCCAAACATATGAAGCCTCCACCATCTTCTCAACTTGAACCAGGCCACATTTTTCAAACGTATGTTTAGTGGATTCAAAACTACTTTCCTGTTAAATGAAGTGTTAAGTGGTGCTTCAAGAACTGGTCGATTACATCCTCCATTTAGTGCTGGAGTCTATTCATTTTTCTTGCCTACCACTTTCTACGGCAAGCATCTTAATTACCACTATTTTGCTGGGAGATTTAGTTGTGTGCTAAAGAAAACCTAGGTTATACTTTCTCCATTGGCATTTCAAAAGTTAATTTGTGCCATCTTACTGTGAATCGTCCCAGCTTGGTGTCTTATCAGTTAAAATTCTGGGCAAATCTGTTGCAAATAAATTTGTTCACGTTTGGATTAAGATAAAATACCGTTATCCCAGCAGTTGGAAATTTTTTCATGATTATGGCTCTAGCGCTTGGGAATACGTTGACAGACCGTAAGGTACCAGCGCTATTACAACCAAGAAACATCTGGAATACCGGATTCGTATGTCGAACGGACTCCTATGGTAATCGATGGATCCACAAATCTTAACCATCCCTTCAAGTTTATCAACTTACACGTATCAAACAGCATTCCTATGTGGTCATTTAGGTCTGAATATATTCCACTTGGCTTAGCCTGGTGGTCGCTATTTTCTGGGGTTTGAGGTGCATCGTATATCCCATTTTATAAAGCTGAGTATGAATTACGGAAATAATAAATAAAAAATCAAGATACCTCAGAAATTTACAAACTAGAAGCTACGCTCCATTCAGAAATGACTGAAGTAGTGAACTAGAGACCCCGTTGTCTCGGCGTCATACAAAAGAAAATCAGAGAAATAATGTTAGGCAATTCAGTTGGGTAAGCCAAAAAGCAGCTGACATTAAAAACTGAGCGCCATTTTGAAACCACTGTTCCTTCATTCTGGTGGTCAAGCTAGGGCTGCGCATTACGGTGACATAATTCATCAGTCAGTCTATGCCTCATTAATTAAGACGAATGAAAATTCCAAATGCCACCCACGTTTATTTCAGAACGGTAAGTAAAGCATTGAATTTACTTGACGTCTATTGGAATCAGCAACCTGGCCGAAGTAAACAAAAACGAATGCCCACTTATGTACGCAAATTTTATTGAACAGAAGAGGCAGCAATAAGTTTGAGTAGACCACAAGTGTCAATTTGCCGTTTCTGTGATTGGTGCACTTTCTCATCTTGCTTCGCGTGAAAATTCCATTATTTTGAAAAGTAATGTAATCGTTCGTAATCCTTGTGTTCATTTGTAATACTGGATGACTGGAACAAAGATTCAGTAACTTTTTGGTCGTCTTCGTAGAGTCTACCTGGCACAAAGCATGATAATCATGGGCATTAGCACCAAAGTCCACCCTTGGTAATTAGAACCGTGGCATTTCAACCACAAGACTATGGACAATAAGCAATATCATTTTCGTACTTTCCTCTACGACTTTCTGGTAAGAAATAAGCCAAATATGCAAACATTAGAACTGCTGCGAAAATTGCTTGTGAGGGATCCCCGTTCATAGTTGACGACTTGCGAGTATTCCACTGAAATAAATTCACTGTGTGCCAGCGTAGATATTGTTCCAATATGGGACTGCTCGCAAATGTAAACCGTTTTGTTTACAAAGTGTTCTTTCCACCGTTCTACCGGTGCTCTGCGCCTCGCATTGTTGGTGCGATGTAAACAAGGGAAAGCAATGTGGTACTTTTCAGACAATCTCAGGAAACCGAGTTTTTCTGCCAGATGCGTTAAAAATGCCGTGCTAGTGCAATCCCGGTCTGTAATTAAGTTCGATGTCTGTGCTTCATGCACCTGCTTAAAATGCAGAGTGAGAAGACCCCTTATGCAATTAAAAAAACTGGGATTTGTGAAAATTGCTATAAATTTGTTGAAATTCGCAACAATGTTGTTTACAAATTATTTTAAGTGCACCAAACCTGTGTTTAAATGTCATTGAAACTGTTGAAATCTTGTATTGTTCTGCTTCCGAATAGTGACAACTGGGGGTTTGGGAACTGGCTTCTTTATTTACAAGTATTTATGCGTAAATTCAACAGACTTTTACAAACTCAGTTGACTACAGCAGCTGCTCTGCGGTGGTTCTAAAAGTCATCTGGTCGCTTAAGTAAAATATAGCCTGGGTGGATGGTTTTGAGCCGTAACTTGCTGTGTTTCGGTTCCATAAATTAGTGCCCATTTTTACAAGCAATAATTGCCATTTGGGGTATTAGAAGTGATTGCATTTTTTGCTTTTGCAAGGCATATTTTAAAAGATTTTCGTAGCACGACCATTCAACTTATTTCTCCTATTCCCCAGAATCCCGTTTTACATTTGCCTGCAACCAAGGGTGTCTTCCTTATTGGCAAAACTTGATGGGTTCCAACTACGGCATCAACGAGATTAAAATCGTTTTTCCAAATCACTTTATTATAAATATTGACTTTCTATAGGGCTCCCAGTATTTAATCAGCCGGAGCTACCAATGAAGTTACAATGTCCAAAGTGACGGAATTACTCCTTATATGGTGCCATCAGAAAACACAGATGCGGTGAGGACCCGTGCCGTTTGGCTCAAAACTGCTGAACTACTGCCCGGTATTTTGAGGTACAGCAACTGCTCTGAAACTATGGCGCGTGGCTATTAATTCATCTTGCAGGGGATATCACATTTTTCACACAAACTAAATCTACAAAATCATGTGGTCTCCTAGTGGCGAATTCGGTGCTTTTTCATCGTTCTCACCAGAAAGTGTTCTGTTCCAAGAGTAAGCGTCTAATTAGGGTAGGGTAGGTAGATAGCTAAAATATTTTTTTCGGTCTTTCCTGTAAATCACTTCTTGTTTTATCTTAAATTCAGTTCTTCCGCAAGCAATGAACTAATCGATTCCGCTGGCACCCATGTCGGTCACATCCGCGCAGTCCAAACAGGATAGATCGACCCTTCATCACCAAAACGATGCTTGTTTACTGTGTATAACATTTTTCTTTGTCTCATAGTGGAAAGTCGGATTTTATTAAGGGGAAAACAGCCCAGGACTTTTAACGGTAACTAATTTGCAAATATTTTCCATTATAATCAGGGAAATGTTAAAGCTTCACTCATGTGGGCGTGATTCATGCGGGCCCAATCACGATCTCTATTCATTGTATGGTTTATGCGCTACCAGTTTAGCTGTGATGTAACCTTGAGAGGATTTGTGCCATTTGCATATGCATAGGTGGTGCTGCATCTGCACCCAAATCACGTGGGCGCATGATATTCAAAATAGGTGTTCAATTTGATTGCCTACAGCCAGGTTTCCTCTTAACTTAGCTGGCCTCCATCAGATGAATTCCCGAGCATTCTTGTCAGGGTCATCTATCCTGTTTCGTGACCCGGCGCCCTGAGAGCTCCGGAATTCAATGGTTTTTGAATTAAATCAGAAACGAAGTTCATCAGACAACGCATACTTACTCAAAATTCTAAAGAAATTGTCCTTTTTCCATTTTACTTTCCATTCTCAGATGCGTGGTTTATTCTTTAATTCAATCCATCGATGCTGGGAAGCAGATAATCAGTTTCTTCCACCTGTACAATTCAAAATGTCTCTCCAGAATTTCAATCTTAGCGGCAAACTGGACTGGCATTGACTTGCCACCTACCTGGACAAAAGTGAATGATAAGTTGATGAACTGACATTTCCTGTCAAAAGATCTAGGCTGATACACTTTATACAATACGTGTTTACGATTGATGAACTTCATCTGCAGCTGTCGTCCCGATGGGTGTCCCGTTTGCGTTGTGCAGATGGATCAGGTTTTTTTCGATATTTCGCATCTCAATTAAAACAAGACTCGGAGGATAGGTATTTGCAAGACGAGTGGTGGAAAATATAGACGTGGGCATTCACTGTTTGTTAGTGTTTGAACTCTTCTACATAAGTTTCAGACTAACCGGCGTAACTACCACGCAGCATGCTGACATTACCGGTTTTGAACGCAGACACCCCTGATATTTGAGTTCGTTCGCGATTCTGACTAGGAAGGAAAGAGATCTTCCAATGCTATGCGGAATGCATCACAAATCCTTTATTGTTCATTGAGGTGGAAATTTGAATAGGTTAACCAAGTGAGGATTGAAACGAATGACGATCGTAATAGGCCAAAATGCACAGCAGATAAAATGCCGGCTTTTGCAAGCTTTTGCTTGATTTTTAACTTTTGTCCACTCAGTTTAGCGAGAGATAGTCAGGTGTGAAATGCTGGCTATCGCTTTGTCTATGGCAAACTCCAAAATATTTTGTTCAAAGACAGAATAATTCCAGTCACGCATGGGGCTTTTCTTGAGGTAAAGACCGTCGGAGCGTATGCGCAATTCCGATACATTTTACAAACTGCAGGCAGCATGACCAGGATCAACGGAGGAAAAACCGTAATGGAAATGTGCAATTCCTTTCCACTGGCGATGTGTATCTTGGCGACCCGTCATATAAATGTTCACTCAGTTGGAACTCAGAGAGAGAGCCTGTTGTTTGTGTCTTTTTGCAAAGATGGCGGAATTGACCAAGCTGACACTTAAATAACCCAGCTTTTGTATGTGACGGTGAGCTTCATATAACGCGTTACTTTCGTTTGTGGGCCAAATATACGTACTTGAAAGGCGTCGTCATTATCCTACATCAAACGTCACAAGAGTTCTTCTAGTAGCCAGGATTCAAGTGAAAATTACGACTGGGACATGATAAGCCCAGAGAACTGAAGAATATTTACGCCCTTATGCACGTATAAGATGAACAATAAATAGATTGGTTTGACCGCATTTTCTAGATTCGAAACTCTTGATTATCCAATTTTTGAGTGCATTGTCCTTGTTAATGAGAAACAACTTGTTTAGCCAATTTAATAGTCATCCGGTGAGTAACTGACTTTCCTCTGCCAGTGAATCATTTTTAAAGAGTAATTATTATAGTTCAAGTTGATAAATGAACGCTAATTTGACTGGTCTCCTTAAATGTTTCTGAACAGTCTGATAAAACTGAACTTGTTTGATGTTAATTTGGCAAAAGAGCACACCTGATAAAAATGGCTAACTGACGTTTCCTACTTGTGGTCCACTGATTCAAAGATTTTCTAAAAATGCGTGTAATTTCGTTAGTAGGTCACGGGTATTCGATAGATCACGCAAGCCATTGTTCTACCATAACACCTGATTACTCATGGAAGGCTCTACGAACAAATGTCAACCCACCCCATAAAGACTTGAAAGTCGCATTCCAGTTGGCAAGCAATGCAACCATTTTCCGACCACAGTCTTCCTACAAGGAAGCACATAAATCCTCGTCATTCACTAAACCCATTGCCCGGTTTTCATCAGGGTTTGTTGAGGAGTGGGAAGACCAAAGATAAAACCAGCTAATGCGGATGATTTTTCAAGCTATGTGGACTAAGGTGAGACCAGTAAAAAAACCCGGCTACGTTCAGTTGCCTCTCAAAGGTGACACCGAAGCGGGAATTATCCAAAGGAGACTGTCAAATTCAGTCAGTGGAACACTCTTTGCTGCACAGTTAAAAACTGTATTCACACCCAAACCGACCATGTGCTTCCAACTAAAGGACAGACTGCCAGATTCTGCAACCTCATTCCGTGTGTATTCATTCACCTGCTCCTGTGGGACCCGAATATTGGCCGCACGGCCAGGCGTTTGTCCGATCGCGTTCGTGAACACCACCCGGCTTAGTTGAGCACAGGAACAATTAAGACAATTACTAGCGCGGTGTGTTCAAACCTTGTCAAGTCCAATCACTCAGTGAACGTGACAAGTGCTTTTCGCACCATCTACAAAGTTAGGAGGAGACAATCAAGAACTGTCAAGTGTCGCATCTTAAACCCAGCCGAGGCCCTATCTATCCGTTTATATAACCCCCCTCTATGGGCTCAGAAACAATTTGTCCAGACTCTTAAACTTCCCTGGCCCACTTGTCATTATCCGACAAGTGGTCTGCAACCTGATCGTGTGACAAATTGATCAATTACACATACACACAGACGCATTCTTAGAGTTGTGAACTGATGTGACTGCAAACCGACAATTTTCCTTGAACCATCTCCAGACCATATTTAATGTCATGTATTGGCATGAATACGAATATGCATGTTTCTTCACAGTTGCTTATCCACTGAACAGTTGTGCACAGAGATGAAAAACTGCCTTGAGGTGTTTTGTCATTGTAATCTCAGAGAAACGGTGAGAAGGCCATCCTGGGAGAGATCGCTTTGCTGCAAACCTGAGTTTTTAATTCCTTTTTCCCATTTCTGAACATTTCAGGAACCACGTGAAGGATACTGGATACCGAAAAATAACGTTTACTCGCTGGAATTGTTTAAAACTAAGCAACCTCCCGAAAGGCGCCCTTATGGTTCCTTACCAAGGAGCCCATTAGGTGAGGCCTGGATCCAGTCATCACGTGCGTTAAGGTTGCGGAATGGTTGCACTGATATAGATACTATGGTCCATGAAGTCTCTTCGTCAAACACACAGTAAGTGTTTGAAAATAGTTTTATTTCGGTTTCCTTGCAAATCCTAGTTTCTGATTTGGTTCTATAAAATTATGCAGCCCAGACATACCTACATTATTGTTTATTTGGCTGAGGAGAGCACGTAACTTACGTGGTCTTCTCTTGGGAGTAAGATATCATCTGTATATTCTAAGTTAGACAATTTACTGTCCACATCAGTGAGAAAAGCAGCATTGATATTTGCTCAACCAGTAAATTATCTGACTTGAAATATGCACACGATGTTGTACTTCTGAGCGGAGACTCAAGTACGTTGTATGCTTTCTTCGATCGTCTAGACGATAGTGTTGGTAATTTGGAGATCCTTCCTCTCTTCAAGGTGTAAATTGCTGTTGGGGGACTGGATTGGTTGGAAGCCGAACTTAGAATATATAGGAAGTTCGGTTGGCGTTTGCCAAGTCGAGACATCTGCGCGACATTTGACCATCAATCAAAATTCGCGGTTTCATTGTAGAATCAGGATTGGTCCTNTTACAAAGCCTAGTTCTGAATGATCGTGGAGAAACTCCTTTCCGACAGTAAAACCTATCGTCTTTTGCCCCCGTTTGTGTGAGCGTTGCCGTTCATCAAATTGATGGACATTGCCGTTTTATACTGATCAACTTTTAACCGTCCACTTTTCGTGGGACAAACGAATTCTTTGAACACAGCCGAAGCCGTATCTATCCGTTTGTGTAACCCCCCTCTATGCGCGCAGAAACAATTCGTCCAGACTCTTAAACTTCCCTGGCCCACTTGTCATTATCCGACAAGTGGTCTGCAACCTGATCGTGTGACAAATTGATCAATTACACATACACACAGACGCATTCTTAGAGTTGTGAACTGATGTGACTGCAAACCGACAATTTTCCTAGAACCATCTCCAGACCATATTTGATGTTATGTATTGGCATGAATACGAATAACTGAAAACGAGCTTATTCGCCACGTTGCGTTGTTCTCTATGTGGATTCCATTAAATCTCAATTTCCTACTAAGGTTAGAGATAAAACGTGTCAACAATAAAATGTTCACTATTTGACTGATAACGCTTATGAACAGCCGGCTGTAAATTGTATCATTCCGCTGGTCATCTAAATCATTTGCACGTTGTTGCAGCGTGCTCCAAAACACTTGTTTTGCAAGCACTGAAAACTGGAAATGTTTTAAAAGAAACAACAAACATAGAAAGAAAGATTTCCTCAATCCAATACATGAGTAGTTAGTCAAAGGCAAAGCTTAACTTTGTAGTACCCGATATTGTCGTATGAACGCAAAACCCATAAAGTAATCACCTCAGTTGAAGTCGTCAAAAGATTTCAGATCAAGAACCCTTTTGGGATGACCTTGATTTTACTGTTCATTTCAGTTTGTCTAACCGTTAACAATAAACCAGCCCGCTGCAATTTTGGTTGTTTCCTCACAGCACCACTTGTTCAAAGAAAAAAGAACGAAGAATGTTGAAAATCGATTGCAAAACTAAGGGTGGGAAACTTTACAGAAAAAGAATGGTTTCGACTTTGGCACTGAGCCATAGCACCTATTGTTTCCTATCACTGTTTCGACGGCACTCGTCGACTCCAATACCGTAATTTCATTGTAGCTGCGCAAGCCAGTCAAAGCTTCTATGCTTCCACCTCTGTGGTCGACTGGACACGCCGAACTATCCTCGTAACATTATCTGCTCCGTGAAGCATCGCACAACAAAGCAGAATATTAATATACAGGCCGAAAAAACGTGTCTCAATCACAGTCAAGTGTAGCTGTTAACGAGACACTAGTTGTTAACTTACTTGGACTAAATACTGGTTCAGAAGTTTTGCTTTGTGAAGCAGTCCACTTTGTCAGTCGAGCTACACGGTCGTGAACAGGACAGGTAATTTTTCGATATTAAGTTTAGAGAGCTTCCATAATTTTGCAGGTCATCAGATTTCTTACAAACAATAGGGATAAGGAAATTCTCAGCACATTTGCAAATTTTCTCAATTGCAATCAGTCAGCGAACAGAGGTCGCTATCACCGGAGCAAACATACCAGCATAATCAAATTCGGAAGCGATAGAGATCCTTCACTCCAGGATAGTATGATATTTTGTCTGGCGAGCCCATAGATTTTTATTTGAATGTAAACCCCACTCAGGACTAAAATTCCCCAAATTGATCAATATGAGTTCAACTTGTTGGCATAGTCTTAATTGATAAACTCGTTGCCAATACTTTTTTCAACTAGCTGACGGGAAAATCTACCTATTTGAGCATGCATGGGATGCTATTTCTACTGCAGCTTAAAGTGGAATCATTTTATTAGAGACATTGGTTATAACTGATCAGTTACCGTTTCCAATGAGAAAGTCAAAATGAGGATTCGACAAACATTTTGCTAACGAACATTTGGTGCGATTTTTCGGTTTACTACAAAATCCACCAATATTAAAATTATCGTTGTTTTAATGACGAGCATGAGATTGTAATTTCCTTCGACCATTTATGTTGCATTTCTTTCCTTAGCAACAATTCCAAAGCTGGATTTACATCTGTTTTATTTAGTCTCAGCATTGCCCATCGGTACTAATCCGGTGGAACTGCTATTTTATTAAAACAGAAGCAAACGTTATTTAAAAATTCCGTCCAGGCGAAATAAATTTCATTACACGGGAACTTCAGTAAATTTGCTCTACATATTTGCATAATTTTGGCGCACGAATAACACCTTGTGGTGGTAGGAAAATGGTGACAAATGTGATAAGGGATTTTAGGAAAATCAATTGTCGAACCGGGATATATTTTCCGCAATAACTTACTCTTAAGCAATGCTACTGATCGTGAAGTTTATTGCCGAGGCCAAGGTGTTTCCCGTCTCTGAGATTGAAAAATTGTAAATGCATTTGTATATCCGAAGTATGATGAACGGGAAAACACTGACATTCTCAATTTTCGGAAGTACCCCTGCCCCACTTGGACGCTACAAGCTAGTGTTCCTGAAAGTGAAAAATTCATTGCCTTCATTTACAGATCGCCGCGAAAAATGCGCATTCCTTACCCCAATATCTCACTTGCTTTCGCTATTACAGCCAAATAAATGTAAACAAAGGGGAAATGAGTTCTTCTGAACGGTAGTGGTTAATCATTATCGGTGAATTGCTTTCTTTCCACTAAGGCATTTTTATCAAAAAGACCACTTCGTTCTCGAATTGCATTTTTACCACCAACGCTATTTTTTATTGGCATCGGTTTCTTATGGTGGTATGGGTAATCACCAAATCAATTAAACTTTCTGGTATGAACCCATAAAAAATAGTTTTTGAAAATGTTTTTCGCTGAAACAAATATCGATTTTCTTGGAAATAGCATAATGTGATAATTTTCAAACTTCCTTCAGTTAACCCGAGGGTAAACAATTCAAACGAATCTACACTACATCCTGACCGTAAACTGGGACATTTGTCTTGCTCTTTGTTCAGAGTAGATGCAAACAGTAAAGTCAATGTTGCTTCTAATTTGCCTTCCGAAGTGAACATGAATAACAATGTTTGATTCAACGGAGTCTAAGTTTCTATTTTCCATTTTCCTTCCGCATTCATTTATTAAAAGACAAATGTTCGCCGAGTCTGTGAAAATAACAAAAGAGCAGACTTGGAAGGGTCTGACAGATTTGTGACTTAAGAGCGAACTAGTACCAGATAAGATGCGAGAGCCCTAATGAACCAGTTCCAATCCTTAGGTCATGCAATGATTTCCCGTGGGTTTTGCACCACATACGACGTTCCCTATTCAGAAGAGCAACAGATCGTGTGGGTTGACCAAATAATCAATTACAAAATTGTAGTTCACCTTTCCTTATATGTACTCATTCGACGCTGAGTTTCACTTTAAAACAGAAGCTAGCTCAACCCAGTTTGAGTTATTGCAAACCTTGGTGATATGGCTTCGTAAACATGCCTTATTTAAAAGAATACTTTTCTGAGCAAGCAGGCTATTACAAGCTGTTGGTTTATGACAACGGTTTGCTGTTGCATGCGTTGGCAAGTGTGACCTCAGTCTAGGACAAACGGTTATAGCCAACACTGAATGTTTCTTGTTTAGCAAAGAACATGTTTCGAAAAAACGGGTGTCCAAAGTGTCAGGTTGTCATAGTACGCCTGTGGATAAGCTGCTTTTAATTTTCCCTCCGCGTAAGAATTGCAAAATGAATGTGAGATAGGGATAGCTGTTGCATTCAAAAACAGCGAAATCCTGTTCGAAATCGAAATGCGACAAATGTGAAGGCTTTTCATGAGACTGGATAAAAACAAAGGGCGACTTTCCAGTTTCCAAAATCGGTAAACGCCTATTCGAACTGAAAGTTTGACAAAGCGGAAATCATAATAAACCATTAAATATGAACACAAAATATTTTCGTACAACTGGACATGCAATTTGTCTACTTTTTATGCAGTTAACAGTGTTATAGAATTGCAGTTACTTGAGAGATAATTTACTCCCCAACGGCGCTGGGTTTTGTTGACCTTCCTTGATCGAATGTACGCAGTGGATAGGGTCTGTTTTGTTTTCCTACATTTTAAGTAAACTCATGTCCTTAGTGATGCATGAAATTTTTTCCTTCCGCTCTTTAAGAAGATATACAACCACTTAACTAAATGTGAAGTCAAATAGAAATTGATGACAAATTCAAGAAAAATTGAACGGATTTTTCAAACTAATTAGAGCAAATGACATTTTGTCTTGCGACAGCATTTAGAGATTCCTTCTTTCAATTGGGCAATCATTAATCAATGCATATTTTATAAGTTCATTCCTATATATTATAATATTACAGCTATTTGTACACTATATATTATGGTAAATGGAAGATGGGCATCCATATGGCAAGCCTCTGGTAATGAACTGCATTAATTTGATGGCATGAGGATGATGTAATAATTTCTTACTCAGCCACAAACTAATTTAAACAATAGTATGTTAGTAAATGATCTAAGCGCCGGACAAAATGTAATGTGAGTTTTCTGTGTTCCAGAATTTTACACGTACTTTGTCCATTTGGACCAGTGGTATTGTCTTAAAATGCCAAACAGCTGTTAGAAATGGAAAACTCTTACATAAAAGATTGACGTTCCTTACCTTAAACGCTTTCCGTTCATGTTATTTTGCTTAGGAGTTTAATCTCGGTGTTAATTTTATCCGCTTGAAACCAATAGTGATCTGCACTGCATGTGGCTGGGTAAATTAATGGTAGTAGCTTGTTTTCAAGACGAAAAGCAGTCTATTATCTATTAAACTTGTCTTAAATTCCTGTACGACAGGATGCTTGCATCTGAGAACCCCGACTGATATTTGGATTCTAACAACCGCGATCACAACAAGAATGCACGCCAACTCCATCGAAACAATGTAGCTAAAATGTTTGGGACAGTTATGCACGACTTGCCAAAATCTGCTTGTTTCTTGAGTTTGCAGCTTGTTGGACGTCAATAAAGAGTTAAAACGAAGTCTACTGAGGAATAGTGATACAAGACCCCTGTTTCCGAAAGCATAGGATTTTAAACGGGACTACTCCAGGCATCCAGAAAGAACCCCTTTAAGCAGCTTGCTCAGATGTATTTAATCGTCACTTCGATCATATCTTTTGGATGCTATCCCAATCAAATAAAAGGTGGTAGGCGAAGCGCAAAATAAAACATCTGTTTATTTAGTGCCTCAATTCAGAACAAGCTGTGGTTTCTTTAACTAGCGTAAAACACTGCAGTTTCTGCGTATGTAACCAGTAAATGGTGTGTTAGCCCTCATAACAACCGTCGAACCAAGCCCATTCAAAGCCTCTTTGCTTCCATTCACGTAGTAGCTTATAAATGATATCAATACGCCAAGAATACCTCACAATTTTTGCGTGTGACTTTGACACAGTCGATAGGCAAGAAGCTATTCTTAGCTGGATTTCAACCCATGCAAAGGCACGATTCCGTAGTCGCGCTCTTTTAGCTGAACTCTGAGACCAGGTTTGAGGAGGATGGACATTTAACAAGAAGCAGTTGATTATTAGCACGAAATACATGCACGTAGCACCTACTATGGTAAAAGTGTCAGTTTGACGGCCAGATTGGAGCTGCAAACAAAATCGACCCAGATCAACCGGTATGCACTGCAAACCCTGACTGTTTACAAACTGTCGTCGATTGTCGCCACTTGATAGCCTCAAACTCTTGATGCTTTATGGGGACACTCACCAGCCTTCATGTATTAACTGTTAATGCGGTTAAGACATGCATGATAAACAGATTAATTTGCCGATGCCAAGGGACAATAGTCGCGGGTGGCCCTTTCAAATGACATGTTCTGGTTTTTGTCTGGTTTGTGGCAGTTCCCCTACCTCTGATGATTCTCGTATAATACTCCTTGAAAAGCCCTCTCTCTTACAATGTATATCTCGTCGCTGCAAGTTCAAGTTTTCAGACCGTTAGACTTAACTCCTGAAGCTCTAGCCATCTGGCAGAAATGTCTCATTTTGTCAGTTGGGAAAATGAAAAACCTCATGCTCTTTTTCAGCAATGGCAGACAGATTAAGGCTTGCATTTTTCTTCGGTCCAGACATTCAACACTCAGTAACCAACGATCTTCGTAGACGTATTTTTCAGGTGTTTTCTTGTTATCACCGTTTTTAAACGGTGCTCATCTAATGGTACAAAAAATTTGTTGTTCTTATGCAGTGCCATACTAAAATGATATTTTTGATTGGAATTACAATTTGTTCTCATTTGTCTCAGTTCGCGGATAGTTGCAACTAAACACCTGACTCAGCCGTGCCTGAATAATGTGTACCAAACTTCTCAGATGAGATAGCATTATTTTTTCTTGTTCATAAGTGATAGCTGCGCACTTCATAGTCAATAAAGTTAAATTCAATTGAAAAGTCTTGTGTGAAGTTCAGTCCCCAAGCATACGGATGCAGACATGGTTGTTTTTTGAGTTCATTTCCAGGGTTTTGCTTCTCACCCGTCGTTGGTCACATGCACCCACTGTTTTTTCCTTGTTCGCTTTTGAGAACCCTGTTCGATTTGTTGCTGATGCTTTGGTCGTTTTGCTTTTGTACACATCTGCAGCAAATTACACACCTAACCGTGCTCAAGCACACTAAACCGAGTGTCGGTCTTTTCACAGATCTAATACCAAATCGCTGCTGTGCGGTAATGCGAATCACGGGAAAGTGCCTAAGAGGATCATTCAAGTGTTCCAATTTCAAGCATCATGTCCACATGCACAAGGATATCTGATTCACCATTTCTGATCTGATAAAATGTATTCGCGAGACTCTGTGTCTGCAATCTCGTCCGTTGAATTGAATGCTAATATTTGCCTATTGAAATGGTGAATTTTATCCTATAAAAATGAACCAAGAAATCGAGTGGCCCACAGTACAAATGTCACCGTGGCAACAAAATGCATGGTTGGCTTAGTAGGGTTTTTAAGATCATGGTTGATGATTATTATTATTACCGGTAGTCAAACTGCTACTAACAATGAAAATTGTAAACGCTGTTGAATTTATGTATATTGCAGGGTTACGTGAAGAATTTAGAACCTATCGAGGAACAGTTAAAAATGTCGCAAAATTTCGGCTCATTGTGCGGAAAATAATTTAACATTTTCATTGCATTGTAACCGTACTGTTTCCGCAGATATACATAAAAATGTTTGGCTAATATTACAATGTAGATTTCAATCGGATATACGTAAATGCCTGTGGATCCTAAGCTTATAAACTGTTACTAGGCTTCAACGTCAACAGCCGACCAAAATTACTTCGTTCCTTTTGTCTATTTCATCACAGCAATGCACTCGGACCAGTTAAAGTCAATTTTTCATGTTGAATTCCGGTCAGCAGATTAGAGTCACCACCCCCTTCCTGATATAGTCTGTTACTCCATTAACAGTGTTAATATAAAAATAAAGTATATGAAAGATTATTGGGCGGATTATGCTTTTGTCTTAGTTACAGCAAAAGATGTTACAGTTTTTGAATAGCCAGATCAAGCAGAAGTTAAAACGATTAGGCTTTTATAACTTCAATGAAAAAACATCACAGACAGATCATAGATAACATGCGTCTTAGTGTAGTAAAAAAAGATTAACAGGGATGTAAATCACGGTGTGATTGGAAAACGAAATGTTAATTGATATCTTGGACGAAGTATAAACGGGAAGCCTAATTGATAGCAACATGCGGTTTGGTATTTGACATACCAAATCATGATAGCGTACAGGTTCCAGTTCCATCCAGCGAATCCATCACAAATAGCTTGACAGGAATACAGTAAGACAAAAGTGGAGTTTGTTTCAGACTGAAGGTTTTCATAAAATAAATCTCTCATGCAACGGGATGACACAAACTGCACAATGTACTGAGGAATCCGGATTGGTTTATTATAATCGTCATTTCATGTTCAGCAATATGGTAATCATTTGAAGCATTGCTGAACGATAATGTAGGAATCAATGTGTGGGGCCGAAGAGAGTTGACCTGCGAGGGTGGAAAAAGAATGCCATAGCAGCCAACGTATGGACCACAGTCCAAAAGAAAAATTCCAAATTTTTTAATCACCTTGACCAGATATGCAGCTACCCGTTGATTTCTATCATGCAGTTAAGCGTCTCCAGTCATCTGGATGGGGAATCTTTCGGACTCCGACTACGAATCTCTGAAGCTTCTAACTAGCCCAAGTTCGCCGCACTACTCCTATTCCAATCTGAACCGGGACTTAAAAGTATACTTCTGTCCCGTATTTTTTTCACTCCGCAGCTCCTCGCAATCCTACCGACATTGTAAAAACTTTGATAATCGAAAATCGCCTTTCGACCTACCTCTTCAGGCTGCAAGCTCCAGGTCTCTTAACCATGCACCAAAACTGACCGTACTCCGGCATAGTGTGCGCGAACTTTAAACTACAGTGAATGGGCAGGTCACAGGCACAAGCACGTCGGTCAAAAGTGTGAGGCCCGAGCCCTGGGTCCGAGGTAACTGAAACAAGCAAACCCTTCCATTATTAAGCTCTAAACTACTGAGATCCAAGTTTACAACAGCAAGTTTACACTTCGAAAGCACTATGTATATATTTAACTTAAAAATCGGTACTCGGTAATACATGTGTCACAAAAGCCTTGCTTAATCGGTTTTCAAATCAGGCGATGCTTTTCAGTTTGGATTTGATATTTTCTCAGAGAAGATAATTAAATGTAATGTGTATCTGACCGCCCGGGAGCCATGTTCACGGCAATTCCTAGACTATTTAGAAATCACAGGACGGGGATGATAACAAGCAGACCAAATGTTGTAAGCATAAATTGAAATTCAATTGATCAAATGTTATTCCGCGAAATTCGTATCTTACGCATAGGCTTTTAACCTGTCCTCCCAAAGCTGCTTCCATCTACACTAAAAAGTGATAATTTTTCTTCTGCTTTGGATAGGTCAGTGGTTTGGATTGTTGTAAATCGAAGTGATTGAGTTGTACTGTTATTTCCTCCACCATTAGTAAAATGCCCAGTGTTAAATGAATAAGGGCAAGAGAGGTTATTTTACATTTTGGAGTTTACAGAGTAGAGCATTTTATCTAGGTCCAAAAAATGGTACATTCAGTGTGACCAGAACTTCGATTGTTATTCAACATTGTTAGTTCAGAAGAAAACAACAAAATGTAAATACAGTCTTCGTCGATTCTATTCACGTTTTAATAGTATAATCTTTATTACCCACAGACGATCCTCAGCATTTTGAGTTAAAGCACGATAAGACTGACCCAAATTATTCCTATTCAAGATTGCAGCATGTAGGAAAACTATCCACCAAAAAACTAATCTTTCTCAGGACGAATGAAAATGCTTTGGGTAGAGGTTTATTTACCTTGGCTAGAATGAATGCATAAATACATCTATCAGTGTATAACTGCTCATTTTAAATAAGGGACATTCTTAGCAATACCATCGTGGGAGTTAATGTTTTGTACCAATAAAAATAGCTGCAGGATTCTGCAGGATTCTGCAGGGATTACTTACTACACATGAACGTGCATGGCCCGCTACCCGACAGTTGCAACACTACATAGCAGTTGCAATATTGCTTATTTCTGTTGTCCAACCGGCCAGTGTGTTCTGGTTCCATTGGACTAAATCGGCTTTTGACAAAAATATTTCTGGACATGAGAATCCTATTACGAAAGCCTAATTTGTAAAACTTGCAAACACTACTTGTAGCGTAAAGTTATGTTTGGCTAAATTTTCATTGGATTTACACACTTCATGCGGCTGGCGATGTCGTGCGTGATTAAAAGACAAAAGATGCATCCTTCATTTTTTGCATCCTTAGTCCTCCAAATGTTTGTGCTTGGATTAGCTTCAAATACATGATTTATCGTCACAATCCAAATATTACGCAAAAATTCAATTGTGCACATGTCACGTTTCACTATCTACCCTATCAGCAGCTCCTAATTCATAAGTCGTTTTCGAATTATTAATTAATCTCTAACCGAAAAGAAGTTCCGAATGAAAACTCTTTATCATCTATCGTGTTCTGGTACAGTGGTTGAGTTGAACAAAAGGCACTGTGACTCAGAACCTCACTGTTTTGGGTCTCGTTGACTAGTAGGTGTTTCGTTTTTCTTCGCTGCGGGATTGGTTAAGTGTATCCGCTGCAGATAATTCCTCATTAGTTTCCTATCATTTATCTAATGTGTCTTCGTGGTGCACAGTTTGGCATTCAAATTAAATGTTGTTTCCGGCATTACTGTCACATGTTGGATTTACTTTTATACTTCATGAAAAAGCATTTTTATGAAAGCCAATTTATGCACAATTCTACAAACATAAATGTTTCTTCAAACTTCGTGAGTCCATTCGTTCCGTACATGAGGTCTGTTGCTTAAACTGGAAAAAAACTTCTATAATTTTAACCCGGATACGTGCGTCAGAACACACAAAGTGATCTTCACTATAACAGCTAGAAAAGAAAAAAGCATAGGAACGTGCACACCAATCTCCTAGATCCAAATATAACAAATTCTAGTTCCAAATTTGCATAAATTGTTTTGTGATAAGGAGTACTTGGATTGTGTACATTCTGTGAATCCGACAAAATTCTTTTCGATTCTTCAAGAGACTGATATTTTCACATTGACGGCGAAGTACCATCTTTCTGGATTTGGTTGCACATTTTGTAACGGAATGTCTGTGCACCCTCTATTTTACTAATTACAAATTATATTTTCCCAGAATCTTAGGAGCGATGAGGAATGTCTGATGTCAGTGAAATACTTCACTTAGTGAAAAAAATTTATGGCGCCCTCAAACAACATTACTACGAACCTCCCATAATGTACTCGGTGTTCGATTTTCTGCTTCACTAAGGATCTGAATGGAAACTGAAAACTGCAAACCCCTTCTGCTTGAGTGCGTGCAAATTTAATAGACCACAGGTCGGCATCAATAATGTCTCTTTTATATTTTTCTCCAAGCCCATGTTTATCAAATTTCATTGATCCTTGAGTACCCAAAATAATTTTGTTTTAAATTTAGAACATTTACCCATTTCAATTCACGATTCACGTTTGTTTTCTGCAAACTTCACAGACTTCAAAGCAAGTGTTTCAACCAGACCGAGCGGGCCGGCAGGTTTAACTGCGTCTTAACTGTTTTTTTTCAAGTAAATTTTGGACACCTCATATCTAATGTATAATTGCTACGTTTGTCCAAATCCGTCCATACTAAGTATGTCTGTACCTAGCGCTGAAATCCCGGAGTATTTGGTATAGAACTTAAAGAAACATGCGCAGCGTTTACGTATCAATTTTCTCCCAGGGAAGAAAATTACCTACCAATTGCCAAACTCTCACAGACGCTGTTGCCTAAGTTGAAAACAGGAGGACAGAATACGCGAGGCAGTGAATAACGTTAAGTTGTCTCACCCTAGCAACATTAAAGTCAGATATTCTTTTAAACTAAATTTCAATTATGAGGACGACATTGCTCGTGCAAGTGTATTTTTCCACAATACACCATTTGATCTGAAATTCGCAAGTTCATGAACATCACTTGGATTTACGCACATATATTTTATCTGTTTGTTTACCAAGTTTAGAGCAGTTCATCACTTCTGTGAAAATGAATGTATGATTTAGGTTTTAAGAATTCTAGTGAAGATATAAGAACAACACTTTCAAATACCATGCAACTCTCCATCATATTATTAGTGGGTTATCGGTTTGCAATTACTCCTTTCCTTTATGCTGAAATTTATTGTCAACGTCGCTCAACTTCGAAATTTATTAGCGGACCTTTTTTGGATGGAGCCTTTTAATTTTATAAATTGGCGTATTAAGAGGACAATTCAGTTTATCAGTTGGTAACAATCAATCAGTGAAATTTTAATGACTGTTTGTAAACAGCCTAAAAACTCGTTGGAATACATCTATTAACAAAGCAAATACTTTTAGACGCACAAAATCAGTGGAGAATATTTGAGGTAAAAACTTTATTCAATGCCCAAAACCGAAACGTTAAACGCTATGAAATCCCACATCAGACGAGAGAACCGCTATGAACAAACTTCAAATGATTGCTCAAAAGCAGGGTATGCATGGCCTCGTTATGATCGCAATAACTGTTCGTTTGACCTTGTTTGGACTTAGTTCCGCGCTTCTAAATGCCTAACAACAAACGTGGCACAATTAACTTCGGAGAATGCTACTAAATAGTAAATAATAAAATGAGCTAAACAGAGCGACTATACGTAGATGGCATTGGTAATCAGAAGCTTGATAAATCCATGATCACCAAACATTTTGTGTTCCTAATGTTCTTCCACATAAACTGAAGCAGTGTTTCTCCCCCGTCGATTCTACTCGAACTTTGAGCTGACGGAAATATGTCCGCGTCAACGGTAGTATCTAGAAGATAAATGATACAAGACGTTGATCATCATGAGTTATCAGAGCCCATCTCATCAGCAAGAAACTAGGGGAGACCTGCGAATAGTTGCTGCATCATTCGGTGAAAGTTCTCAAACAGTTACGAGTCATCCAGGCTAGCATAATGGCTAAGAGTTTCTACGCACAATCCTTCGATCCCGTTCCTAGTTCCAGTTCGGATGCGGTGATTATGCATTCCTGTTAGCCCACAATAATCATAAGACATCCGTATGGTTCTTCCGTGGATTCTGAATGATGGGTTGACTGCAGGTGCCGCCCCACCAAGAGTTTATAAGAATAAATCTGCTTTCAATCTACAGCAATCATTACAACCGGAAGCTTGTGAATTCAAAATGAATTTTTCAGGTTTGTAAAAAGCTCTTTTGACTCCCTATCAACACCTTAATCAAAAGCAAAGAACTAAAATTAAACTACATATCTTCTGGAAAGTTTAAAATTAGTCATTTCAGTAATTCCATGGTGAGTTTTGAATTCAGCGCGCAAAGGTCCATATTCTGCACAACTGACCTATTTTTGGACCGAGACTTTTAACATCCATGTCCGTGTAATGATCTGTTTCGATCACTGAACTCCATGTACCCCACTGTAACACATGAAACGGAGTCGTCCAGTCATTCCGCCTGTTTTGCTTGGAAGCTGACGGGTAGATACCATTAACCGATGCCGGAAAACAACTGTGTGAATGTGAAAAAATCTCCAGAAAAATGTTTAACCCCGGCATCTTGTTCTGGGTCTCTAGGGCGACAGTGGTAACAAATCATCCTTAATCACTGCAACAGCAAACTCAACTGGATTAAACGGAGAATGTTCGGCAGACTGTTCCACCCAATAGATCTCACGATTTCAAATATCTTCCCATGATAAACTTTCCAACTGTCCTTACATGGATCAACCTGAAAAAGATCTCGCTATTAAGACCTTCTGTTATGATAAAACATTTGATGCAGAGCAACATGCGTGATTTAATTTGGTTTAGTTAAAATCTAGTAAGGCATTGCGCTGATAAGTGAACAGCTGCAAGCAGAATAAGCAGAATTTTTATTGTCCGATTCAACTGGAATTAGTGTGGCGTATACTTTTATTAATTTGGATATCTCCACCAGTTAAGCACACAACTTATTCAGGTACCGATAACAATAAATGAAAAAAGGATGACTGAGATATTGCATGTTACGTGCAATTCGACATCTTAAGATAGCACACACCACAAACAAATCTCTGAATCAAAATACCTAATCAAACGCATTTGAGCTGTGCACAATTGTTCCGTGTTGTCTCAATAAAGACACTCCGCTGAAGGCAAAATAGTTTGAGATACAAACTCACCACCTTTTGTAGATTAAATCGTAAACTTCCGTTGGTACGATGTACACAAAGCTACTCAATATAATACTTTCATACCGCTCTACCGAATAAATGAATTCAAAAGATGTTTCCCATAAGTCTTACGGTTACTCACCGAATCACAGGCATTTCAATGCGCATTTTTTGATGGCCCTTTTCATTCATCCGCATATAATCTAATGGTGGAAATATTTTGGGATGCGGCATCCGTGTTTAACTTAGCAGCGGAAGTCCTAATTTTGTAAGTACCCAAAGCATGGAGGCTTATGAGTTCTACTCGCGACTATCTATCCCACCTACGGCGTTGTACTTTTATTGTAGATAGACAATAAACTTTCGCATTCATTTCGAGACATCAGCAGCTCTGACTGTCAAGTACTTGCTAAAGTACGAATTAAGCATTTACCCCAGCGATCAAGCCAAATAGGATCAGATTGATAGGGCATTCAGACCACTTTTGAACACAATGTGGCCTCAGAATTTCCGCAGTAGTTGTATACAGCTCATCGTTCAGAAGTTTGGAATTCCAATGACAGTGTGCTGAATTCTGCAAACCTATGATTCTTTCTGGAAGGCTATTTCGCAAAAGAAATTGTCAGCAACGCAGATATTTTGAGAAGACAGAATTATATAGCGGGAACGGAAAAACAACGCCTTCTCTAATTAAAATCAGCCTCTACGCCTCCGGTGTATCACTAAAGAACAGAACTACCCTGTAATTTTCCACAATGCTAACTAATCTATATGTATATATCGGTAAACGAACATTGCTTTGTACTGATAGCAAGACAAGCAAACCAATCATGAAGGTGAACCTACTGCGAAGCAGAAACCGAGTGGATCAGATGGAAAAAATAAAATAGAACCGATTGCTTTCAGTCCAAATCCGTGTTTTCATACCACAAAAACACATGGTTTACCTCAATCCCAATTAGTTTTCTCAAAGTAGATAATTAGAATTTTTGCTTTCGAGACAAGTTAACGTTTTATAAAACATTTAATTTCGATAAACAACAACGAAACACGAGTGAAAAACCACCCTTGTTTTAAAAGCCTCTGTGTGATTCTAGTCTGTGGAGCTGTTCACAAATGAAAGAAATTCTGTAATTGGCGATGCGTTTCATCGTGTTTTCTCCGAAACCCGTTTCCCGTGCTTTACAGATCCTGTTACACACAATAAAACGAATCTAAAGTGCAAAGTTAATTATGTTGACGTTAAAATCTGGTTGTTTTCTGCTGTTAAAATCTGATTCCTCTACCCAGGACTTTTCGTTATTCTGCATCGACATTGTTGTGCAATTGGTACTTACCAACACTCTGAAACCGGAGGACACAGCGGGTATTGGATGGCGAATGGAACGCGAGCGTAGCGTCCTTCGGCTTACGTTCTGAAACGAGGAACAGAAGTCATAATTAGGAATCGTTGGAAAAGCGTTGCATGACCTTTTGCCTCGTGTTTCCAAATTTAACTTTACAGCAATTTGTGTCGTTCGCTTCTTCTTGTGATGCACTTTTAAATTTTATTTTGAAAACAATTGTTTCTTCCAAACAAAACGATGTTGTGAATAGCGTTTTTGTTGATGATTCGTTTCCTGTCAAGCGCAAGCAACTGAAATATAAGTCTGCTTTTCTTGTGACTTGTAGCTAAATGGGTACTAGCGCGTACAGCAAAAGTGTTTCCTCTACTAAAATTAATGCCTTACATTACTGATGACCCGACCTACCGTGATGGTAGGTTACACAGGTGATTTTCAAAAACCACCGGTTGCTTCGAATTCAACAAATAATCAAGCTTGTAAAGTTGAGATCGTATTGTAGCTGAAAGAGACCTTGTTCATTTGGCTCTCATCTATGAGTACATTTTTGTAAACTATTGCACGAAAACTTCCCTTTACTGCGCAAAATTTGGAGGGTTAATCTACCAGGATTCCATTCGGTTATGAAAAACAACGGAGCTGAACAAACAGTAGCATGAATGGATTGCCTCTGTGATATACTGTTAAGACTTATGATGTGTATTCAGTACTACTCACCTACTAACTCTAGGAATTATAAATCCTGCCCAACCTTCATAATTGTCACGATTAGCACTCTTCTGACACTGGGACTCGGTTTCCTTTAAAAAGTTTATTATCAACAGTATTTTGCTAATTCCGAATTTTTGCACCACGAAATTATTTTCAGTTTCTTACTTACCGATATCGATGGACTAACAAATAGATTAATGTGGAGATTTTAGTGACTACAAACTTATTCCCATTCTCCAAATTGCAATAACTGAAGTGCAATAGGTAAATCTAAAAACCATATTTTACGATTTAAATTTTTAAATAGCTTTGAACAGTTGTATTCATGCTTTCCCGAATATGAATGGAAAGCACTTAAGGTGGATTTGAATAGGGAATGTCACATTGCATTCTGAAGCTGCAGAGGAAGACGTGAAATCACATTTTGGGTACTTTTACAAAAGAATTACCATCAAGGTAGGTCTCATTTCTCCGCTTCTCTACGCAGAACATACCTGCCTATTATCAATGATCCATGATTCATCCAATAAAATTTATGTTACAAAACAGCATCCATCCATTCCTCCTTACAGTGAGTATTCCATCTAGAATTGTCACTCACCCTTTAAACAAATGAAATATCATTTTATTTCATTTGAACTATGATAAAACAGTCAATTCAGATATATAAACATAAGCCTGCGCTATTTTATCCCTGTCTGCTCAACTAAAAGCATGCAAATCAAATTTTCCGTCCATGCTGAACTTAAGTTTTGGTACCCCTGTAGTAATTTCAGCTGCATCGCTGATCCCGTTGCCATGTTGGTTGCTGTAGTAAACAAAACACTTGATACATCTAGAATGATTGGCACTGCCTAAACTACGCACAGTTAACAAGGTCGAAGACGCAAAATGACAGGTTCAGAAAAATACACTCATGTAATCATGTGATGTGGAATGGCCCACTTTATGTGCGAATTACTCGCTAATCCAGTTCTTGTGACCTAGGCAAAGTCAATTCTGTTGCCTTTTCCTTTGTATGGTCAAGTCTACTTTGCCCCTGTGTCTATGGAGCTAAAGCTTTCTGTTCTAAATGACTTGCATGTAAACTCATCGCTTTTTCCGTTCCGTAAAGTTCATCCTGAACTATCTGCAATTTTATCAAGTGCAGTTAATCCGTTGAAAATCACCAACAGTCGGAGTGAACTAAACACATATCAGAAAGAGAACACAAGACCTAAGTAGAAAAGAAATCGTTTGTATATATTTTTTATTACGCGTATTAATCCCGCAAATTCGTCATTCATTGGCTATCATAAAGCGCAGTTCCTATTTAATTAAGAAATCGGAGCAGCTGCACAGACTAAAGCTGGGGTTTCCTTGCTGTGCTTTGCTTCGAGTCCTTTGCAGGAAGGCGTGTTCCCCATGGCAGCAGCTTGAGGCCGGTGATAAAGGCTTTACGCTATATCTCCTTCGTCCATTTAGGACCGGTGTTCGGCAGATTCCCGGGGGTCCACCTATATCGGTGAATAAGAGGTATGGTTTGTATTCCTCAGGTGAAACACAAAACATTCACATTAGTGAAGATGATACGGTTCTTTTCGACGCTAGTCTACACACGCCGAGTAACAGTTCCATCACCAGAATTTTATTGCTGTAATTAAACGTGTGCTAAGATGATAAATAGGCTGAAACCTACGATTTTCTCGATCGAGCTACAGCCAATACACGGTTATTCGTCCAGCGGGGATAACATCGTCCCTTTTTACTCCCCTTTACTTTTTTCACTGATGAAATAAGTCTGCACTGCTTTGCAGGAGAAGGGGCGGCCTACAACAGAGGAGTTTCAAGTGGGGGCTTTGATCGGGAGTGGCAGCATTTGGACGTGTGGTTTGCACGTTCGAAAACCCATGAAATTATCTACCTGACCATTGGCAGCTCAAAGTGAAGCTGACTCTATTTTACTCCGTGCCATTAAAATCTTAACTAGAATATCATAGTTCTACTTACCAACCAGAAAGGAAGAATTTGGGAATAAATTTCTGTTTAAATTGAATCAGTAGACCATAGAATTTTTTTAAAAAATTAGTAAATTCTTATGAGTTGCCTTATTTTATCCCACGGTTCCAGAACACATTGCTTCAGAGTAACGGGATGTTGGTGTTGGTGCTCCCGTACGGCCCGGAACCTGGGAAGTGCGCACTGCATTTTTTGCAAAATTAGGAAATGTTTGAGTAAATTATCCGGAAAACATTTCTTTCATAAACTTATCTCCGACTTTGGATGTCGTGTCATTTGACAACCATAGGCATTCTCTAGACGAGAATTTACCCACAAGACCAGAATAAAATTCATTGCAGCTTAGCGGATGATGTTTGCAAAATGCTCTCGCTTTTAACCTCTCATATTCTCTTTGTTCCACAGAATCACTCACACACACTCCTAATTTTGCTTGGATTATCTACAAATTTGGCCTTGACTACAAGTAGTTTGCCTAAAGTTCTTCAAAAACTGCGTTCACATACCAGCTAATCAGGTCACATGTAGCAAGGCTGCCGCTTTAATGTAAACACACGCAACAATTGTCAAAAACATGATAGGGCACCTCGAAACGGAGACAGTAGACCGGAATTGGTTGCATTTTATCAAATGCAGTTGTAGAATATTGCGTTCAACCCTCCGGGGCGTCTACTTCCAAAATTTCATTGTAAATAGTGCCTGAAGGTTTATATTTTTCCCAGAACAATTTAGTGGAAGGACACAACTCCACTTCAGGACCCAAGCTAGTTTTAAAATAAACTTCGAAAATGCCTCATGTACTACCGTTCGACTTCACTTTCTTATAAGAGTAAACTAAATTAATATTTGGCTTTTCGTCAAATGGATGGATTAAACTTGCCTCTATACTGGAACATTCACAAGTTATTCAGTGATTCCTAATTTCCACTGTTACAGTGTGGGTTAAAATCCATTCCTTGTGAGATGGTGTATCTTAAATCCGCTTGATTATGTTGAACTATTGGGCTAGTTTATGTCGGTTCGCCTAATATAAATGACTCCGGTGGAAAACGAATTTGCACGATAATAATAAGAAACTTCGACGAAATAACCAGCCGCATTCGCTGCCAATCACCAATTATTCCCCAAGCCCTGAATTCATTTATTTCAAAGTAATTCAGTCTTCGATCGACAAAGGTAATCGTTGCAAAACCGCAAGCATTTACCTTCACCGTGAGTTACCCATTTCTCTGGCAATAACGAACTGGTCAAACGGGTCATTTAATCCACCACGAGTGGGCAAAAGACAAATATCTCAATTCTGTCCTCTCTTAAAAAGATCATCTTTTGTCCAAGTGTTAGGGATAATTAAAGCAGGCTTGTTAGGCAAGCCTACGTGATAGAATTATCTTGTAGGTAATAGTAACACGCTAGCCCACTTTACACTGGAACGAGATCTCTACGACAATTTCTTCATCTTGTGAATGAAATGAAATAATTATCACATAAATATTTTCTTCCAACTACCCTTGACGGTTTTGATTGTCCAACTTCTAGAATTAGTCGAAAATGGCAAAAATACGCCCCGTTTTATTCAAATAGGGCGTCCTCGTTGAATTCTTTATTTGGACTTATGTGCAGTGCAAACATTACGCAGAAACAATGGACATTTTCTTAAACGCTGATAGAATTGTACAAAGAGATTAGAGAAACATTTTCTGTATAGGATAAAATGTACTCCACAAAACGTTTGTCTACTTTAGTGACCGTTAAACTATTCAACTGGTTCACACTTTTTGTGGTTTTGTGGCCAAGAACTTCAATTTGAAACAATCGCCAAATAATATCTAAGTTCAATCAAAACCCAGTGAGTGTCCTCCTAAGTTACGGATCGATGAATAGCCCATTTTGCCGTTGAAGTCAGTGAAATGCTCCCATGTATTTTGGCAAAGTCAAGAAAACAATTTTCTCGCAAGTAAAATATTCCTTCTAAGCACACAGCTGGTCCTGTGATATTTGGTGCCGGTATCAGTTACCTGTTCAACCATCCCGGCGGCTGTGGACTCTAGAAAATGGATCTCGAATAATATTCCTACCGGGATGGGTATGGGCGATGATTTCAAATTCTCTCCTCCTCCCCATACAAACTATAGCATCTCTGATGAAATTCAAAACACGTCAACTTTCTGAAGATCTTCCTCGAAAATTCGACAAAACTGTACACATATCATTCTGCATACATACTGTGGATGCTAAAAATAAGATTCGGGTGCGTAAACCAAAGTCAGTTTATGGGGGAAAACGAAAATCGAAGGCTCCTGGTGGGCACGATTAATGAAACCCAATGGCCTCAAAACGGTTCGCTTTCTTATGAGGGAATTCCGTTTCCTCATCGATTTCGGATATTACTTAAAGTAAAAACCGAAAAGGCAGAACAATGTAGGCTCTTATGAAAAATTGCAATCTTAAATGGACTTATAATCCAGGCAAACCTTTTATGATGCCAAAAATTCCCTTTTAATGAAATACCAGTTAGACCATCGCTCTCAAATGTCTTGATAAAATTTGCTAAATTTCACTTATTGACAAATTACAGGAAACTGCTGAGTTTAGGTGACATCGAGGTTGTATTAGAAAAATTAGCATTCATTTGTTTTTGGAGGTCCCTACGAATGCGTTTGTTGCAGCCGACTTTTGCATTAGTCTATTTTGAGTTCTACGACCGTAAAACTTGCGTACGCTTTGCCACACTTAGAAAGTTGCAACAATTTCACTCCAACCGGTTTTAATTTAGCACTAATAATATTTATATTTTACTGGCATCTATGCACCGCGTCCCACTGAAGCATAAAAACAAAGAGATTTCTCAACAATCGCCGTGTTATTGCAGTGACCATAAATTTCCAGGTTAGCAAAGATTACTGTACACAAATCGGTCAGCGGCTCGATATAGATAGCTCTATCTTGCAAAATGTGTAACCTCTAAGCAAACAAGAGGAAAATGAAAACAATATTAGCAAAACGTTATGGAAAGCTGTGAGCGTATAGTAGACCAATACATATATCGATGCTTTGTGCTATTACTCCGCAATTCAAACGATCACAGTAAGAAATCGCTAACGAAGCGAATCACTTTTTGACTGACCACGTCAATGTTGAACAGATATTGCTAGAGGAAATTTGGCCAACCTGACAGCGTTGGTTACAACAAGTCACTTTTTATCACACAGCGTACTCGTCGGTGTCAATAATTATTATTCGATTATTTGTAAATTAGATTACCCCAGTGAGGCAAATCCGAAATTAGTAACTACAAAGTAATTAACCGTGAGCTATAGGGAACCGATGAATTGGCATTTGTACTGGTAATTCCAACAGTCACGAGATAACATTCATCATGCCAGACAGAGTTCAGTGAAGAAAACGTAGACAGTCCCAGACATGAACGGATAAACGCACAAAGAAGCAGAGAGATTGAAAGGTAGACAGAGGAAGAGAGAAAAGCACACCGTCAGAAAGTCAGAAAAACCAATGGTTGATGAACATAGGCATGTGCACCTAGATACAGTAGTGCGTATAGACAAATGCTCACGGAATCCATTAGTGCAAAGAACTTTATAACGTTTGAACGCATCAGGTCCTGCACGAGGCAAAGGTATAAAAAGTCATATACGGTAATATAATGGTGCCCTAAATCGAAAGGCTTCGTAAATTTTGAAGAAACTGTCAAGAACGCAAGCAGAAATTGATTCTTCCTTGACCAAGTTGTAATCACGGCAGTGCTGCGTTCTCAAGTTCTGTCTTTCACAGTTGCAGTGCTGAAGAAATTTCTCATTCTTCAGTCCTTCACAACGAAAACGTTTGTTATGCTTATGAGTGTAATGCGCTAGTACCAACTTCGAAAAAGCAAGTAAAAATAACTGAAAGTAAAATTAAATAACTTCCACTTCAGCTCAGTATGTTTTTTGAGCCAGGTTTGTACTAAGAGAAGAATTCCGATGCTTTTGTCTTCTTTCCGCATGATAACCTGGCTGCCTGGTGTTATGAATTATTCACAGAGTTATAAAAAAAATGCCATTCTGCTATATCCCGGAAAATATTTCACTAAAATTAGAATATTTCTGCCTAACAAAGTTCATAAATCTAGGCATTTCACAGTTATTTCGTGTAAAATAGCTTAAATGAAATGCACTGACTGAAAATTTTGCCAACTGTTAACCTAAATTTATAAATATACATATAAATGTGTACTTATATGCATGCATATTTATGTCCATACATGCGTATATATGCAGGCGCACATAATTCAGTGTCTGCGGATATCAGTTTTCAAACAGCAATCCCAAATTTGCGTTGACAATCGTGAAATGAAGAAAACAGAAGTCAATCTGAATGCATTTAGGAAAGTAAGATCAGACGGATCTGATCTAGTCTGATTTAGTAAATCAAGCAATAACGGAGCAGATAAATATGCTGACTTGAGAAGACGAAACGGTTGAAGTAAAATAACTTGCATTATTCAAGCGGAAATTCTACTTGGTTCTTCTTAAAGTCAAACCCGCAATTCGAATTAAAATAGCTTCATATTCATCCTTTTGAAATAGAAATCCTAGAGAACGCATTAATCGAAGAATGCTGGACAATTTCTTCGAAAGGACGAAAGAGGGATCATTGGAGAGATAGATAGATAGATAGATAGATAGATAGATAGATAGATAGATAGATAGATAGATAGATAGATAGATAGATAGATAGATAGATAGACATGTAGCTTGATTCACCCAACATCTCACACAGATCTAAAGAATTTGGAACCTCTTACTTAGCAAGGCACCTAGTGTGCTTTAAAACTTCTGATTCTCAAAATACATTTTTTGTTGAGAATTTATGATGTAAAATCTACTTCCAGTTCCTTCAGCTTTGGCCTGGAGGTGTGAATCTGTTGCTTACTTTCTGTTCAGTGTAAGGTGTGCCTTGTGGCTCCAAAGAACTTTGCTCTACTGGGGAGAATGCCGGGCCTGTCTACGCATTACCTAGCTACAAACCACTTATTCTGTGACGCGAAAACAGACGTAGTACAAATGTGCGCTTCTCATGCTTGTCCACTGACAGTGCAATAACCTTCTCAGATTAGACTTTAACCTATGAAACTTGCCGCATGATGAGGACTGGTTAGATGGGCTGTACCTCAGCAATCTGCTATGACCTGCAATGGTCGATAGCTTCTCTAACTACTACCTAAATCCCGTTCTCCAGTCACATAGTATTTTGCAATGTTCCAGTTTAACGCCAACACTTTCACGCGATTCACCAACTGTTTTGACACCCGATGTTTTCTCTTTCCTACTGTTTCCACATTTGCCTCCATAGTGAGCGGTATGATAGCTGGAATACAAGCACAGCCAGTTCAATGCATCAAGTACCCTTGGCAGCCGCGTTCTGTCTTGGCTTGAAATCTGTCCTGCTCAAAAAATAATTCCAATCCGATTAAATTCGCACTCAGGTCAAATTTATCCCAGGCGGCTTACAGCGGTTGCATACAAAAACGATTTTCAGTACATATGGCGTAACTGAAGTCCAGAACTCGAGATGAGTGTATTCCTACATCAGGTGCGCCGTTTGTGCCCTATCGCGAAATTACCTTGAATAACTTAAAAGAATCAGATACAAACAATATGTCGACTTGAACTGACGGCTAGTAACGGCTAATAGATTTTTTCTATCTAAACATCAGAAATCTCACTTCGGATTCACTTGCATCGATCACGCACGGTGTTACACGACAGTGATCCAAGTAAATATCGTATGTCGAGGTTTTTGAACCAAGAAATACATTTCATAACATGGCATGCAGTTCTCCAAAAAAACTGAGCACACAAGTTTACGGTCTTGAAGGATTTTTGTTTTCAGTACATCCAGAATTGCTAACCCTAATTTAAAGCTGGATTGTCTTCCAGTAGACTCCTCACAGAATATATTTAATGAATAAATTTGGAGACCCAAAAGTCAGTCTAGAAATAATGTTCTGCATTTTTCCCGACAGGCTGACTAATACAACATTTGTTGCAATAAAAAATTCTTCACTATGAAAACATTTTAAGGAAGAACCCAATACAGACAAACCATTCAAGCAGGTGAGGAGAGCTACTTGGCTTCCGGCAGCAGTATCTGGTTTTCAATTATAAAAAATTGTTTTCTGTTAGATATATATAAACTGAGACGGTTGTCTTGTTGCCTGTTTGTCGGATTTTCGTCGGACAATATATCCAATCCGAACGGCCAGTGTAGTTACATACTACATACTAAAGCAATTTTCCAGATGGCAGCTCTAGGTTTTTAACCCCGGGTCAAAAATGGCAATTAGTATGGTTTTCAGCAAATATTGACATTTCCCAGCACTAAGGAAACTGTTAAGAACACGATATGGATTGAAACCCGAACCAACTGGCATGACGTTTTACAATGATTGTACAGTGCTCTCCAGATTTTACAAACAAACTACACAGAAGCATCTGCCACGGTCATTGCTGAAGATCTAAAATCACTGAAAATGAATTTAACAAGTTGTATCATGCCGGAAAATTCTCTCTCACCTAACATTCGTTCATTCAAAACATGTAAGTGTTCTAATTGATTGATCCGATAAATCAAAGCATATTTGTTCTTAGAAATACGCAGTAAAAATCACCTGTAATTCATGGTTGTGCTTGCCATTAATTTCTCCTTCTTAAGACTTGTGTTTTCGGTGATGTTGCTTTGAGTTACTTATGGTTAATGTACTGTGATTTTCCCTGCAACCAGTCAACCATGGTAAGCTTTTGTCTGAAGCAGTCATCGAGTTGACACCGGTGAAGTTATCAGCACACGGCTTGTGATATGTTCGTTAGGTTGCATGAGGTAAACTACATGTAAATTGATATGCAAACTGTCTCCCACGTTATTCCTTCACAATGACGCCGATTTGGATTGCGGTTTATCAAAAAATGTGTTACTGGTCACGAATAATTAAAAGTATCCCATAGGCGTCTTAAAATTTCCAAAAAAATAAATGCATCCCCACAGATTCTTTAATAATATTTATTTTCTGACTGAAATATTGAAACTGTCACTTGATTCCTTCTGGCTCTACATTATTTGCGCCTTTGACGGATTTCCTTTCATTTTCAGATGCTTACTATTCTAGTGACTGAGCTCATTCGTATTCAACTAACTCTGGTTACTTTAATACCAAATACGAATTCGAGTATTGTCATAGTTTTCAACGAGGTTCTTAAATAAAACGGGAGATGAACTGGGATGAACATTATAGATGAAAATTTTTGTCGAATTTCTGTTAGGTTTTTGGCTAGTGTCCCATAAAATGTCTGCGCTCTTGTCTTCGAAGTGATGACGAAAACCTGAATTGAAACTGCCACACATAGTTATTCCAAGAAGATGGTCAGATGAATGGTAAATAAGAATAAACTGGCAAACTTTTTAAAGTACAATACAGAATTTGACGATATCAAGTCTCGCGCAAATGGAAGTCATATTGCGTTGTTTGGGTGTCTGGATAATCTCCATCTCCGAACAGTTAGTATATCCTGTAGTTTTGTTGTTTATTACATTGCAACGGACCTCATGAAACAGGGAACGCTCACTTCAATCCACAACTTCCTTTCGTTTGATTTCATTACCAAATTGATAATAAGCCAGGAGAAACCTTTATAGATGGACTCAAAGTCAGTCGTGACTGTGCATAAAATTACTGTGCAGTGGCTATTAGATGCATCAAAGTAAAATATTTTAAAGGTGGACTGAAATAATCCCTACAAAACCTTCCAGAGAGCAATGTCTCCGGAAAACAGAAGTGAATCCAAAGTAATCGGCGAAATTCACGGTCTAGGATTGGATTAAAGGTTTGTTAAAACCAATAAAAATCTGTCTAATTACTTTTTATCTTACACAGGAAAGGATACCAGAGTAAACAGATCAGATTCCAAAAACGAATAAACTTCATGGAGTTACACGTAACATGTTAACAAGGAAATCATAAAAGTATTTTTTTTCTACATCAAATCAATATCGACTAAATTAAATTCCACAGTTGATGGGTTTCAGGTGAAAGCGAAGTACTTTATTAATTTTTGATGCTATTTTAAAACACTGATTGGAGAAAGACGAAGTGAAAAATCCTAGACATGCATAAAAGATTATGATTTTGGACATGCTTGTTCCTGTTTTTCGTGTACGATGAACACAGCTGTTGTTTAATAAAAACGAATCGCAATTGGAGACATTTGAGTAATTCAATTAAAACCTTCTCTGATGACGTCACTAGTTTCCGATGGTCTGGTTTTCGCTGACGATCGCATAGAAGAAGACAGGCACAAGTGTAACAGTTTAACCCATCGCAGGTAATTTTGCATTCAAAGTACACTAGATGAATAAAGAAGCCTTTACTTTGATCTAAGAGGAACCGTGGAAATAGCAAAATCTCATCAGCCTCAGAGTTCAAGGCTGTCGGGCTGTTGAACTCTATCTCGGTGTTCTGCAAGAAAATCTGATTAATCAATAGGATTATTCTGGCCTTGCACAGACAGTGCAAGTCAATCCCATTGTGCCCACTAAACAGCAATTCCCATTTGGAGACAGGAAAAAACGAATTTTAAAGTGTACTTTGTTCAATAAACATTTGGCGCGAAAGACCAAAGAGTATTCAGTATCATCTTTTCTGAAAGTCAGCACATCTTATTTCCTTGCAATTACCATTGTCCAAATACCTGTCATCTTCATGCTACATACAAAACCGTATTCATAATAGAACACAGTTATTGGGAACAAGTCGACTCAGTCAGTCCCATTCCAAAATTCTGTCAGCGAAACATAGCATCACTAAGGTTTTTCTGTATGAAAAGCCTTTTCACTACTAAGCAGCTCATCTACTTACCGTTCTCCTTCAAACACACGGGAGGAGCTCACATTTCATGAAATGCCTAGAGACAAAGGAGAAATCGCTCTCAAAGTGTGTCTGTTTTAAGTAATTAAAATCTCCTTTGTCCTTTTCGTTGGATTTATCATTCTAACGCATCGAACTAGGCTCAGATGTGCATCGCAAACAGATAACAGAACTAACCTTGTTTTTATCGGTCGATCAGCTTTGATTGACCCAAGCAAAATGCTTCCGTGTTTTTTGGCTGGTCTCACTGCTTCCAGTCACTGTTTTCAAAGTAAATTGGAATATTAACAAAGCCCCTATTTGAATCCCGTAGAAGCACAAATCGAGGTCCAATATGCATTCAGTTCATTCGTTCACCTTGAAGGTAGTTTAAATTTTACGCACACATTTATTCATCATTTTGCTGCATTTAATAATGAAATAAAAGTATGCAACAATTTCAGAAACAGGCAGCATCCAATTGGGGGTTTTCAAGTGACGAATTCGGAGGGAGATCAGAGAATTCTAACCCGCAAAGTTCTTGCCAATATATCAGTATTTATCGAATGATAACCGCCTGTTAAAGGTTCAACTACAAAAAGCTTAACAATCCTACTATCAACTGACTGCATATTAATTTCTGCTTAAGCATATGACATATAGAGATATAAAGCAAAAAGTCGGAACCAATAAAAGCAACATTACTGATTTTAAAATTCCTTGTTTTCCACCAGTCATTGATTTACGTCTGTGGTCCGGGTTGTCTGAAAATGGCATAGTCCCGATTGCCTCGGGTTACGCACACGATGAATGTTGGTTTTATTTGTTTGCAAAAACATTTTCCAAAATTTGTTCCACGAGATTTCAAAATAGATCATTTTTAAATCCAGACGAACATCCCTATTCCGATCACTTCTTAATAGGTAAGCTTTTGGTCATTGATATATTTCGTTAGAGTGAGTGTTTGTATTCCTTGAAAATTACCACTGAGCACATTGAGAAAACCCAAGTTCTGAACGGTTTGTTGAACTTCACCACATGATGGTGCACCTATCCGTCACTGATTCGCACGGTTACTGTCCGTTAGCTCACGGCGATCGACCCCTACTGATAGATGACTTCTCTGCAGGTAGCCTACTACTAAAATGTATCAAGTAATCAAGCTCTGTAGGTCATATCCAAAGCCTTCGTCGTACTTAGGCTACCTGCAGAGAAGTCATCTATTAGTAGGGGTCGATCGCTGTGAGCTAACGGACAGTAACCGTGCAAATCAGTGAAGGATAGGTGCAACATCATGTGGTGAAGTTGAACAAACCGTTCAGAGCCTGCCCGGTAGCGTAATGGCTAAGGCATTCGACTCAGAATCGTTCGTCCTTGTTCGGGTTCGCGTCCCAGTTCGGGTGCGGTGGATATGCACTGCTGATGATTCCTAACAAGGATGAAACAGCTGTACAGTGTTTCCATGGTTTCTTTATGGTGAGTTGAGCGATGATATCACATGGTGAATTATTTCATGCAAACATTCAATCTCCTACTACTAAAAACAAGTTGGCGAACAAGCTCGTTTTCAGTGATTTGTACTCATGCCATTACATCACTATATATATATATCTTGACAAAATATTTTCACTATAGGAAGGATTGGATTAGTCAGATAAAAATATGGGTGGGGAAGGGATTTGTGGTGTCACATGGATAACCTGAATACACAATAATGTGTTGTTAATTGTTTTGTTGTCTAGACTTTCTATTGGGACGGAGGGTGGACCAGGGGAGTTGAAGCGCAATCACAAATTGTTTTTGAGAACAAAGTGGAGGATTGTGAAGACAGATTGCGACAGCTTCCGCAGTGCTCAAGAGGCGACACTTTGCCAACCTGGATTGTTGACCTCTGACCTTATACAGGGTCCGGAAAGCTTGCGCCACATTCATGGCGTGGTTAGTCTTTGCTAGATGTGAAACGACTGCGCTATTAAGTGACTTAATTGTTCCAGTGCCTAACCATGCCGGGTGGTGCTCTCGGATGCGTTCAGACAAGCGCCTGGTCGTGCGGCCGATGTACACTGTTCCACAGGAACATGTGAAGGAATAGATACAAAACGAGGCTGCAGAATCAGGGACTTTGTCTTTCAGCCATAATGACACTACGGGGCGGCAAAGTGTCGCCTCTTGAGCACTGCGGAAGCTGTCGCAATCCGTCTTCACAATCCTCCACTTTGTGCTTAAAAACAGTTCGTGATTGCGCTTCAACTCCCCTGGTCCACCCTCCGTCCCAATGCAAACACTAGACAACAAAACAATTAACACAACACATTCTTGTGTAACACCACGAATCCCTTCCCCACCCATATTTGTATATGACTAATCCAATCCTTCCTATAGTGAAAATATTTTGTCAAGATATATATATATTGATGTAATGGCATGAGTACGAATCACTGAAAACGAGCTTGTTCGCCAACTTGTGTTTGTCAGAGTGTAGTAGACGAATTGTTGTTCGCAGTTCCTTATAATGCAAGGAAGTTATTCCTCAGCTTGTCGGACTGGAATTAAACTTCCAACTGTTGGCAAGAGTTCATGAAACTGAGTGGAGATCGTGGATTGCAACCAAACACGAATTTCACCGAACGTTCATTTTTGTAATTTTCGTTTTTCCTAATTCAATACCGCTGGTTTCACGTTTGAATTTTTTACCTTCCTGCTGAACATTCTGTTTCATGGGGATCCATGGTCAATGAATTGAAGTTAGTGCTCACAATATTGCAGAGGCTGCAATGGGCAAATGTCACAACTAGCCAGCATAATGTTTTTGGGGAAACATCGAGGCTTATTCAGAACAGAGCGAAAGGTCGAAAGCAGTTTCAGAGCCATCCACATATACTGTCCAGCTCCACACTAAGCTCTTGACTACTCTTAAAATTTGACTACCTCCGAATGTGTCAATCTGTACCCTCTCTTAACTCTGGGTTGCCCAAATAATTCGTCGGGCGCTACCTACTAATAACAATGCGAATGAAACCAGGAATGAGCCACGGTAGCCCAGGTCGCTGCGTTGAAACATGTTTTACTTTGTAAAACAATAAAACGCTAGGTACAAAAAGGTGAGATGCAAACAAATACGCAATAATTGTACAACTGACACAGTATTGTCAAAATACATCCTTGAAATGCTGCAGTCCAGTGAGTAAATTAACTTGGAAATTTCCTGATCCAGTCATCAGCTTTATGTTGTTAGTTTTGGCTGGTAGCTCATGTACGCCATTCCTATATTGCAAGTGAGCTGGCATAAATACAATCGAATCAGTAAAGTTAACCGATCGGTTTCTCGACTGCATGACCAAACCGAGCGAAAGCAGCTTAACGATATGGACAAGCTAACCCAACTGCAATGTGAATTGATCTCAAGCCGCTTGGCATCCGGAATACTACAGGTCCTAGGGCGACAGTTCATTGGTCAGTAACCCTGGATTATTTTGTTAGACATGTCAGGATACATACTACCAGGATATTTTAACTCTTACCCGAAACCAATTCGCAAGAAAACATTCAATATTCTATCCGTGTAAAGCTCTGTTTATTTCTGTTTTGTCAAATATAGTGGTAAAATTCATTTTTATTCAATAAAACCTTAGCGAATGGCAACCGAATATGTGCACATCGTTAATTTTGCACACTTAAAAGTTATGCTTCTCTGTGTTTCATTTCTTAACTTCAAAGCACTTTCGCATTGATCTAGATAAAAAGCAAAGAATTCTCACGGCCATTTTGGTATTTTTATGGGGAAACCGGAAGAAATGTCTCCCAGAAGCCCTTACACATGATAGGCTACAAGGAAGAACAGATCGTTAAAACCGGCCTCTTTGAGAAATATAAGAGGCTCTATTGCAGTTTAATTCGAATACCATTTCCCACTAGGCTGGAAGATATTTCGATACAAGTACGAGAGAAACTTATTTCCTGGATCAACGGAAATGCAGTAGAGTTAGCTGGCAAGTCAGCACATTTTCGGGTACCGGTAATGAATTTTCCCAGAAACATTTTAAAGGGCAACATGTTTCTGGCACTGGAAAATGGTTGCACAAAGCATACAAGAATAAAAATATTTATCCCACTACGGTAAGATGTAATATAAGAAAGAACTGGTCAGACATCCATCAAAACTCAGTTGGCCTTTGAAGGACACAGAAACGCTCGCTGCCAAACTTTTTCATCAAGCTTTCGTGAAGCGCCAAAATTTGTGCACTAGCGCTGTGTTCCGGAATAAATGCTTCAAAATATTTAGTATACTGGACGGCCTACAAATAATTCCTTTGGGATTCAGGCAAGATGATGGCGGGCATAAAAGACTTGGCAATTAGAAAACTGGAAGTACACAACTTTGCTCAGTCTTTACGGAATTGATAGGAGCGTTGTAATCAACAATAGTGTTTATGCAAAAATCACCCGTACGTTCTGACGGACCCTGCGTATTATTCCTCTGTCAATCGTTCGCGACTGTTTTCATCAATTCTAATGCGCCGCACATTTCTGACTAGCTTCATCATACACGAACAACATTCATCTTCCCAATAAATGACTCTTCGAATAAAAGCCAGATGCACACCCGCATAGCAATAGACACTGCACGGATGATTTTTCCATGCATACTTTTTTGTGTTAGACATTCTTCATGTTTTATCGGCAGTGAATTCAAGTGTAATATTCTTATTATCTCTTGCGTTTTGCAATCATGTGCCCATTCCTGGGCCTAGGAATGCTCAAAATCAATCGAGTTTAGCTGGATACCGATCTGTCTTTACCGTCTATGAGCGAGGTTCTATTCCAACAACTGGTTATTTTTACATACTTCTACATCTCAAGGTTTACTGTGAATTAATTTATTAGTCCCATTTGTATGCAACAGAAGCACCATGGTTCAGCCTGTTTGATCACAAGAATATATGAACATGTAGAACGATCTACAGTGTACCTCTGACTTCTCATTCACTCTCCGTCACTAGACAGTCTTTTGCTGCTAACACCCAAAATACTATCCCTTTTTCTGTTATCTTTTGATTTGTTGACACATGCTGCCCTGGACTCGGTAGACTTCAGTAGACCTATTGAAAGCAGGTGACACACAGAGAAGAGAGCATGCAAGATTGAATTAGGGGACAATGCATGCACTTAACCATCGTCGTTGAAACTGAGTGTTATGCCTCCCTATTCTATTTGCTACCGTGTTTATTTGTGAAAATTGGAATAACTGTGCAATTGAAAAACTAAAAGCTTCAACGTCCGCTGTGCGTGAGCCCTCACTTCATCCCCGCTGTTCTTTGCCGCTCCGGTTAAGGAAACCCGGTCCTCGTATTCTCATGATAACCCGATTTAACTCTTTCACTTTTGAACATCTGTCTATAAATTTTCGATATACACAATTGGTTATCCAATTCACGTCATTCATTCAGTATCTTTTCTTTCTCTATGCAGTATACCGCATAGTACGGCTCATTCTTCTGGGCTAGGTTAACAAAATCGGTCCCTCTACTTGTCCACTCCTATTCAAATCCTTCACTTACTGTAATGAGTGTTGCTTTAAATCCCCTACTGGAATAGCTTAGCGCTACTCACTTTTTTTCTTTCTGTGGAAATTAGTCTTCATGTTTTCTAAATAACTCTGGAAGGCCTTCCCTAAGCGTCTTATCCCCATCATTTTTTTCTACACAGAAGATTTTGAGTTTAGTTCGTTGAAATCACATGGTGAATGCCGTTTCTGTCTGATGTGACACTGTTCATGAAAATCTTGGTCATTCACTAGATACACGTAGCTAACTGGTTTATACCTCCGTCCCATTACTTGTCAATCAATATTCTCCGATTTGTTGCTGTTACCCTTAAATTTCTCTGTAATTTTCTGGTACACAACTGCATTCAACAATAAAATATCAAGGTATCTAGTAAGATTATATTGTCCGTTATCTCGTAATAATCAAATTCACTCGCATTTGGACGCCTTAAGATGCCAACTGGTGTGAATTAGACTGTTGTTCTCAAATTGATTTGATTCGAATTAAAATTGTCGCAACACTGCATCATGTATCTGCCCGAGAAGAGTGAATTACTTAACATTTACCTACAGTGTCGTATTGTACCGTTTGGTGCATATTCGATCAAGTGAATATTTTACCGTTTGATTAATCCGGCGTCTCTTCATTTTCCGTTCAGTCAGATTCACCCCAATTTAACCCGACACTACCTTGCTGCTGTTTAACAGACATCCCATTGTTTAACATCAAGTTACCCACGTTTAACAAGGAATTGAATCTCTTGCGTTTCATGAAGAATAATGCATTACACTATTCTGTATGTTCACCTCAAATGCTATGCTTTATGTTCGGAACCCTCTCTTATTTAATTGATCTAATGTGTTGATCACCTGCGAATATCTTGGCATCCGGACTTCAGGTTTTATCCTAATCACTCGTATCGTTTGGCGAAAACGGCGCAAACGTGGCACATACAGGCACTCAACTAAAAAGCAAATCTTCGATAAATATTACTTTATGATCCGCACTTCGCTGTTCGTGAAAACCATTTGGAGTACCGTGATAACAGCAATATTAGCTTCAGATTAAATCTCGTGGAAAATCCCACGAGTTCAATTTAAACCAAATATCCACGCAGCCTGCAGTAATCTTTCAACTGGATTTAGACTTTCCATGTAGAAAACTTAGCACTTATTTTAAACAAAATAAGTTACGAGGTTCAAGGGCCCAGGTATTATAGGACATCTGTGTTCGGCTATAGGTCTCTGGTTAGCAATCAACTGTAACCGTGATTTTTGCAAATAAAACGTTTTCTTGAATCATCAGTTTCAGGTAATCAGCGTTCCTACCGTTACGTGGTATGACATCCATACCATCGGTATAACGACAAAAGTGTCCTACAGTTTTCGCACAAACTTCCTAATGGCACGTGTGATAACTTGTTCAACTCAAATTTTATTTTAGGGTAAGCTGTTTAGTTCATGTTTCAATAGCGTTTGTCAACAAGTTCAATTTTCTTTGTTAGTCCACAAACAAATTATCTGCAAATCAGAAGAACAAACGCACGCTGATTCTTTGAACCCCTCACCCCGAATCGGACGAGCAAAAGTTACCAGCTGCCTTAAATTCTACGATTGCTTTTCAATACCCGTGACTCGGACCTTATTTTCTGCATATAATCGTCACTTATCCGCCGCCTGTACCAAACCAAGAGAACAGAATTTGTCAGTAGTCCTGTCTACCGAATCTATCCTTGTTCCTCTAATGCAGATGTATTTCGAGTCAAATCTTAAAATGAATTTCTGACTTTTTCACCTACTTATTTCAAGCAAAAAGTCGAATTTTCTGCTCGTTCTCTAATTTTCAGCTACACGAATGTAATGCATATTGTATCGCTCAACACATTTCCACTATTTCGCTGGCACCCCAAGGTCATTTCAGTTTGTTCCTAAAAAATACATGCATTTTCTATTCTGCCTTTATGACCCCATTTTGGTTTTCACAGTTTATTTTTCTGAGGACACCAGGATTCATGTTATCTGGTTCACTGGTCCATTTCCACACCATACAGACACCATGTAGACCCGATAGCAAACAAATTGAAGTTGTCCCGATGAGGTAGATTAGTGCGAATTAGTGAACCGATTGAGTGGTGCACTTGGAAAGATAAAGGAAGAACGAATGTGTTCAGGGTCAACAATTTATTTCGATTTGGGCAGGTGAATTCGGGACATCTGATTAGCATTGCACTCTGCGATGATATTTTTTATTTTGCTGTCTCTGTTGAATCGAATTCAATAGGAACTACTCGTTTGGCCTGTGCGCTCAAAGTTCACCTCAACCATTAATGTTGCACATTATCTGTTAACATCGAGAAACAAGAAACTCAGAAACGTAGATCTACTGGAAATTGGATAGTAAATATGCTATGAATGAAACACGTCATGCAACACGGCTTATAATGCATAATTGTAGGAATCCTTTGTGGTTGGATGGATCTTGCTTTTTTTATAACCCAAAGTGGATTGGCTAATTTTTCTGTCCAAATATTTTAATCCATATTCAGACAGGTCTTCACTTTCCATTTCCAGGTGATTTTACCTTGGCAACCAAATTTGTATGTATTCTCCTGGACCGGGTTCGGTTCTTTCCAAATGTGAATAGGTGGAAACTGCAGGTTACCTCCCACTTCCTCTCAATATCCCGCAGACCAAATGAAATTGGACTTCAGATTGCCTACTAATACATTGAAATCTTGTCGATCGATTTTGAATAAATCTTCTGGCTTAAGTTTATTAAATCAGCTTTTGTTACTCATTAGTTTGATACCAGGACCTTGCAAATAGCCATCTGATGTCTACCGTTGGGGAAAATATACTATTACAGGTTTGTTTTTGTTCGCTTTTAACATCCCGGAACAGAGTGGCCAATTTCAATGTCAGAAGTGCAGAACTCCTAGTATAAAACAAGTTGAAACGGTATTCTTACCACATGCAATAGGGCAAACATGTTCACCTCACTTATGCGAAATAGTAACAAAGAATGGTCCCGCCTTTTGATTAATTCTCACTTAAGCATTTCTTGGAACCAGTCACCTAGGATGACACCTCCATGGAAGTGACCATCCGATGGCAGACACATGCCAAGTCATCTAAAACCTAAAGTTAGGCTTTTGTTACCCTTTTTGAACTAACCTTGACAGCAGTTTTCCTCTGAGTGTCACGTAATCGGAGTTCTTGTTTTATACGAGTAAGAGGGAACATGAGTTCGTAATTGCTGCTAGCAATTCTAGTAAATTATTTGCTCATGAGTACCATGATTTGTACCGGAGAACTGACCAATAGCATTGGAGGGAATACCGTTTGTGATTAAACTCACTCATCATCGAAACACCTCCAATGAAAGAAAATGTCCAAGGCTTTGTTAAAATTCCTACCCCGAAGTCGTTTCTAACCATTAGCGTCGTCAGTCAGTTGTCGAACTAGCAATTGAAACATGCCATATTCTCAGGAAATTAATATTCTTGGTAGTTATATCCCCTAATTTTGAATTGTTCACATCAGTCCACGGCAAGGATTCTCTGTCATATAATGCTTTTTGCCACAAGCCTAGTTTCATTTTTTTTACGTGAATTCACTTTTATTGGAAGTAATCTAGATCACAGTCACTCCGCCAAATATCGCACACAAAATATCCAGCCATAGAACACTCAAGCTGCAGGGTGAACAGGTCTTGACCGGTATTCCAAGTCTAGTTGGAATTTCAGCATTTGTTTATCGGCTCTACTCGATCAGAGTGGGTAGAAACGAAGACAGTGCCAGGGTGCACCATAACTAGACGACTTAGTGTAATTGTTTAATGGTAAAATATGTAAAGTAAAGACCTGAAGGAAGTTTGTAGCAGTTTGATTACGTAATGGACATCCAAGGAGACAAAACGAAAACTACAAATAAAAAGCCGAATCTAATGCACTCTCATTCACGAGGTAGCTTGCAAGAGAGTATTTCCTCAAATTCCTGGTCATTGTACATTTCGAATATTCGGAGCTTAGAGTGGACTCGTAAATTTAGGGTGGGTTATAATAAGGAGAGGAATTAGGCTTTTGAAGCAACCTTTTTTGATAGCGGAAACTTGACTGCACCTAATTTGTGTGATAGATACATGTGACGCCTTTAGGCCTTCTGAAGATCAAAACAAATAGAAAGAGAGATGAATGGGATGGCGTCTGACGGTTACCATGACAAAAAGATTTGAGCAATAAAATTTGCTTGCGTGCACCCAGTTTTCGCAGCTTTTAGATGGCTTTTGCATCTCCGAACTCCAACACCACCGGATTCGAAGATTAAATATCACCTATTTCAAGCTCAACCACTTGAATTCATTATTCCTAAAAATACGATGCGCATTATTTTCAGGAAGAGGACCGCGACCATCCAAAGACTGCCAAGTGGAAAATGAGCACTCGTTGGCAAAATCACTCAGAACACTCAATGAACAACTTCGAGCAATAAACGAGCAAGGAACTTGTGATTGGTTTAGTTCTACATAAGACGATGTACAAAAAGTCTGTTCTGCGATTACAATGAAACTGATAACTATAGCCAAAGCACTTAAAACTTAAGAATTTCTTGAATCAGTTCGTTGAAATAAATAAGGGGTTTTTTTGAACTATAAAGAGTTGCACTACAAAGTGTGTTGTCATTACGGCGCATTTCATCGTATCTTTAACCCTCTTTATCTTATCCTTTGAAAGGTGATTTAAAGTATATCATTTTCGCATAAATGCTTCTGTAGAGGCATTGGCTATGACCATGAGTGCGACATGAGCTGGCACCACCTACCCAAGATAACCAATTGTACCCATTAAGTCACAAAAATTTGACGTTTTTCGGTAATCACAATGTTTCATACTTGCACCTGGGCATTGCACCATTTTGTTTCGGCGCCGGATTTGAATTTCAAAGGAAGAACTACCAAAGCTAGCCAGTTATGGAAGGAAAAACTAAAATTGTGAAACTAGATCCAGAAGAGTGAAGCAACCGCTCAATAAAATCACAAGCCATAAATCTGAATGACAGGTTTGATCCATCGCTCATCGAGCATTGTATTAGACCTGGTAAGAAACAGTTAGAGTAGAGACGTCCTTAACCATATGCGGCCAGCGTATTTACTTCACGGCAATGGGACAAAGAAACGAAGGCAGGCAATATGCAACCGAAGTTGGCCTCTGTCAGTTCAAGCTTCGAAAGTGCCTTGCCAATCAGTGGTCCATTCAGGCAGGCACGAAGAACTGTGCGCGTTATCAGACTAAGGTAAGTAGCCCTGATAAGCAATTGAGTTCACGTGATGAGTTATTGGGTGATTGGTTAGCCGAAAAGGCTGACGGATGAAAAAACATTAATCAGGCCTACTTCTCAAGCTGTCACTGTCTACAATTTGGTTTAGGTTATTTTCCACCAAGAGGAACATTCTTCAGTGCGATGTTCAGAAAAATCTAGACTAATGTAATTAAGCTAATGGGCCTAGTCCACAAAGCAAACTTCGACTATTTCATACCTGATCAAATTGTGAATGGGAGCGTGATTATTTTGGAGTTTGAAGCAAACCACAGAATACTGCTAAGATAAATTGCATGGTGCTAAATTCGACATATTTCATTGAAAAAAAATCAGTGGCTGTCTAGCTTCGGCTACACAAGGTAGTATATCGGAATTGGCACACTAAAGCAGGAAAACTGTGAAGATTTAAGTACGATTGGAACGCTGTCCTAGACATAGTAAATACAAATACCTGCTTTATCTCGTCAAATGATACAATTTTAGCTTTCTTTTCATTCTCAGTTCGTTTTCAAAAACGACCACTCCATTTACTACATAGCCAGTTAATGTTGATTTGGGCAGGTCTATTGCACGTGTATGTTTCTTTTCAAATCTGAAAACCCAACACAATCTCCCTACTTTGTCAATCTACTAAACCATGTGTTTTAAATTTCTGTTCAAATTTTAACGTCGTAGCTAGATCTTTTTTTATCTATTTTTTACGAAATGAAATTCTACGATAACATGCTCCTGAGAGATTTATTTCACATCATCAGTGAAACGGATTTGCACTGGATTAGCGCTCCGATAGAAACGATAGCCATCTGCTCATTTCGCCCCTGCGCTTACAAAACCTGTTTACTGAAACGACAAACGAAGGTAAATAACATGCGTTTCAGAATGTGTGATTCCAAGTTAATGACTGATCGATAAATCCTTGCGCAAATATTGAAAACGTTAGAGAACATTTTATAATGATTGGTCTTAGAATTATTATCTGGGAGAAGGAATGAGCATGCGAGTATTTGCAAAAAGATTCATTGCTATAATTATCCCAATTAAAAATATTTTACTCATTTCAGTAATCTACATTGGTCGTATTTGTTTGCTTTGACAGTCATCAATTGATTCTCTTGACTAGATAAGACTGAGTTTATTAAATCTGATTTTCATTGGTAATGGTTGCGAGAGTTGTCGGTCTGTTTACAGATTCTCTAATCCGCAGTAACAGCACAAAGTCTCCGTGTTCTCTTGTAGCCGCGATTTGTCAGATGTGTAAAAATAAACAGGGCAGATTTCCATGAACTGCCCGTCACGGTCGTTGTTGATCATTTTATAATGAAGAATCCGACCCGCACGGTGCAACGCCAACTAGGTTGATTTTGCTGGTGAATTAATTTGTCATTTACCTTTTTGATTGCAACCATTGATAATTTCTCTAACTGCTGCATTTTATTCTTTTTCGGGAATTCCTTAACATTTTCCTTTTTCAGTCTTTCATACACTTACTGAACAGACTGATACATTTTTGCATTATGCTGTAGTTCTTTGACAGATGAAAGGGGAACAAAGCAACACTTTCTAAATCTGCTAAGTTGGATGCTGTGAACAAAAATAACTCAGTTGCATTGAAGTTAAACCAGTTAGATATTTTGCAATTAAAATTGGCAACTGCCGGCATAACAACAATAATATTAATTTCAAATTTTGCACATGCTTAATTCGGATTCAGTTGCAGTTGCCTGATTTCCTCGAACGTCTTTAGTTTGCATATTTTCCTCATTGATCAGGACCAGATAAGTAACCGCGCAAGTCCGGTTTGTACGCTACTTGGTCTTCCAGAAGACTCCTCTGCGTTTTTCATTCATTTCGTTGGTACATCCTGGGACTGGCGTCGGAATTCGGATCGTTTCATATTGATTGGAAAGATCTGACGTGTTCCAATACTGAATTGCCTACTAGTAAAATCACATTTCTTCTGTTCGCGCATCCATACTTTAAATAGATTGTGGAAGTTTACAAACCCTGGACGTCATGCTGATTGTGAAGAGCTAGGAAGTCATGTGGAAGAAGGAAGCACAATCATATTAAGGTGTACTCGTTTTATCTGGCAATAGGACTGTTCGTTGTAATTCTCAGCCTACGCATTCATAATTGAAGCGGATGATTTTTTCGTTATTCGCATGTTTGTTACGATATTCTTGGCGAAACAGTAACTTTCCCGAATGTGACTTAACGTTCTCAAACATTTTATCACCAACAATGATTTTCGTGTGTTTGTCCTCATTTATTGCTTTGTTATATTGCAAAGATTAGATGTTTTGTAGCAACCTACAATCGATGCACCGTTTCACCCAAAATGCACGCTTCCTTCCAGGGCTCTAATTACAAGAGTTTCTGAAGTTAGCACAATTCGTGATGTATTCTATCGGTTTTTGAGCTCATTATGTCGATGATGATGATGGTAATGGCTTCCATTAAAATTGCAGCGTCAATCACTTTTGTGCAACCATGTAAAAGTCAGTGAACATAATCTCCGCCGCATCAACTGCCAATGACAAACGAACCCCAAGAACAATTTAGAATGCAACTGTTTGTAAAATAATAGACTAACGTTTATCCACACTGGATCCGCGTCCTCGTTGGGAAGCGTTGGATTTTCGCCGATGATAATATCCACCTACATTACGAAACGAAATGTTCTGTTTTTACCAGTGATTTTCGACAATTCCTTCAAGAATGATTGTTCGGGGCGCAATGTTTAATTAGCTCTTTTTCTAAATAAACTACAATTGAAATGTTTCGGTGTGGCTGACGTCTACGTATTTAAGCATTCTGATACCAGATTGACAAATTTGGCTTTAGTTCCGGAAATTTTAAAGCGCCCAATGAATCAACGTGTCATTGTGGTAGTGGGAGCATTACCATAAATAATAGAAAAATGAATTTGACCTCCATAAATAATTTGCCAAGTGCGAGATGTCGTCACTGAATTACCTCGTAAACTGATAAGTTTATTTTGCGTACAGATTAGGTAATTCGTAAAACTATTCAAGGGATTGCACGTTATTTTGAAACATCGAATCCCTCGTATCAGTGTAAATGAAACGGAATAGAGGCACAGACTTCAAGAGGCAAGCATTTATCTTATCGCATTCGTGAACGCAGAACTTGTTACTTGACGTTAGAATGAGAGGAGGAGCAACACAATGGAAAATACTGTGCACAAATTCGGGTAAATAGTTGACGAAGTGCAGTTGACTAACGCCATGACAGGTAAACATTGTGGGTCAGTGGTAACAGTGACTTTAATCTGTGGGTTGATAGACTTACGAAAGGCTAAAAATCTGGTGGTTCTGTGCGGTAGAATCACATGAAGTGGTCGACGCGAGTTCGTTTAGTGACAGGTCATAAGATCTTTTGCGATCCCGTCATCAAGATATCCACCATGATTAGACTATCACTTTCTGATTCGTGTGTAGCTGATGCGTTTCGATGTATTCTGTTGCGCTTACTGGAGAATTCAATAAAATGCACCTCATCAGAAAAAATTGAAAAATCATATTAATAAAGAGTGACTTCAGCTGTATGACATCCTGTTCGTTTCTCACCTATCTCAAGGAAGTTACTTGTTATTTTGAGTCTAAGAAAATTAACCGATGAGACGCCACTAATTTGTTACCATGACTGATCATCATGGTCAAAACATATTTCCAGTAAATAACGTAACCATATTCATCATAAATCTGGGACAGAAACAGACAAGGTGTTCGCTCAGACCCTGGGAATCTTGTTGAGACGGCAACCGCATTGACAGCGCCGATTGAAATCGTAATCGGCGTTTATCGTCTAGAATAAGCTGTATAGGACAAGTGGCTTTTTGCTGATGTGGCCACAGACTAGGTCCAAACGAAAGCGAACTCGGACCGAAGCATGTTCAGTGTTCACGGGCGTGGACCACAATGATCGACAGTTCTCGATTGATCCCCTGCCCCTCGACGGTTACCGATGACAATGGGATATATCAGAGTCCAATGCTACGAGGGCGAAGGGGAGAGCCAGGTTGCCCGATGCTGAATTTTATGATAAAAATAAGTTTTCGTTAGCAACAGCCTGCTGTCGGAATATATCTGGGCGAGACCATCTTCATTGTCGGTGCAATCGGCTGGGACAGAAAATCTACCTCCGATGTATCGTTCCCGTCTCCACTAAGTACTCAATTTGGATGTTAGGTCACCAGGAACGGCCACAAACTCCCTTGCACGGACAACTTGGAGTAATCGAGATACCTCTCAGTAGAACTTGTCTTTCGCTTCTGTGGAGCTGCATACACAGATACAATGAACAAACAACGACGTTTTAATCGACTGCTATTGATATGTACAGAATCATTCAAACAAACTGCACAAAACAGACTGTTCACTAAGATCCAGTCTATCATTGCACGCTCCGGTTGCATGCTCAGAGCGATTCCAAAGCCAGCCCGACCACGAGTAGTGGAAGCTGAATCACCGAACACGCGAAGAGTGAAGCGAGAGAATGAAGCTGCATCTGGGTTACAAAGAGTGATCACAGAAGTGGGATCTTGTATACGCGTTTCGGAGACACAGCATACGTTTATTTTCAAAGTTTAAAGAGTGCTCTAGCTAAGACAGCTTGGTGTTCTATTTGGGTGAATGTGTGGACATTAAAAGCATCCAAGTGAAGTGAACGCTTGGGTTTAATTAATTATTGTGAACTATTTCTTTCTCTTAATGCTGCCACCAGATAAATCCGTCTAGTCGAAGTTCTTTGTGGCAATTTACTTAGTAGGAGAACGGGAATTAGAAAGGTTCCTTGCAGCGTGGGGGCTGGAGTTATTCTGGCTATCGATACTTCGCGGCTGCCCACACTGCAGAAGAGGCTTTTCTTCGAGAACCCTAACCAGGGCCTTTGACTCAACATTCTTACCAACAGGGCAGTGGGGCGTTAGTTCAGCACGAGAACTCGGAGCAGGCGCATACTTATCAATGATCACCCTGCTCGAGGCAATGAATGACACGGTCCCCACTATCCTGCGCGATAACCGATGCAGCATTGAACTTATTGTTTTTAAGCTATTCACTGAGGTTTCTGGACAGAGACCGCTTGAGAGTTCAGCCACCAAATAGAAGAACGATTGAGGTTCCCAAATGAAGGCTTTGGTTTTAACAAGAATCTGACCACGAGGTAGCGAGGAGTGGCTGGTTGGAAGCCCATCTACTTGGGTTAATCATTCCCGAACTACTTCTTCCGGCTGTGCTGCCAGTTCAGACCAACCCCCGACCGAGAGGACGAGCAGGCTACTTTGTTAGCCTCTACTAATTGACCTTCCAGGCATAATTGGATATTTGGCGTGGGATAAGCCATCCCGTATCGCTGGTTGATTCATGGAGGCCCACAAACCGGTACATCACTTCAGGGTTCATTTACATTGAAAAATGTAAATATGGGCAATATCGTGAGCAGTAAAACAAATATGCATATTGAACGTCTAGTTGAAAGCGTGTTTGAATATGAAGTACTTTCAAAATTTGACTTTTGACATAGACTGCGGAACCAGACAGCGACTACAGAACCTTGATGCAGGTTTGCAATTTATCATCAGGGGCATTCGAAAAATTTACCTACTTAGACTGTTAAATTCAGTAGGATGAGAATGCAGTTATTGTTGAAAATTCCGACAGTACCTCTGGGTGACGAATCTTCTGTGCCTGACACAGTAGGACTATGCAGAGCAAGTCAGTGTTACTTTTAAGACAAAGTAATTTTTGAACACATTGTGTTGCTTTGCTAGGAAAATAAATTTACCATCGAAACCTAACGAGACAATTGCTTTGCAATAATTCATTCATAAACCGCTTGCAGATTACACAGTAATAATACAAAATAAATCGCGCAATTAGACATGAATATCATCAATCATGCACGGAGATTTATGTGGATCAAACTGTCATAGACATCTGATTGGTTAACTCACAGTTTGTGGATGACTAACGAACGGACACCCATGGTCTTGATCAGCTGTGGGCCATGGCAGTTTAAGTGACCAGACCAGAAGTTTTATTGAGATAAAACGCCGTCGAAATTTCGACGAAAATTGATGATTTCTTCTGATAAGCATGGATTATTGGTACTTCATGATCAACTGGGACAAAAGTTTGGTATCGTTGGTATACGCTTTTATCAGTGCTTTGTTGGTTATTATATTAAACATTGGGGTGATAATGAAAATGAAGGTGGAAAAAATGTGGCCAATATCACTAATTTGCTACCGATAATGAAGACTCAAAGGAAATTTGCGCGAAAAACATTCTTTTATCAATCGAAGATGTTTGAAAGTGTTCTCCATTGATACAAAACCAAAATTCAATAAGCATGCATGTCTAATTCGGATTAGCTCACTAGCTAAAGCGTTCGACTCAGAATCGTTCGTCCCGGGTTTGCTTCCCAGTTCGGGTGCAGTGTATATGCACTGCCGATGATTCCTAACAAGGATGAAAAATCTGTACTTTTATGGTTAATTATTGGTGAGTTGAGCGATGACATCACACGGTGAGCTATTTCATATATATGCATATATACATATAGATATATATATATCCTTATCTTATTGGCCTTACCTTTAGAAGATCGGACCACTCATCTTTCGTGGAAATTGGACTTCCGAAAGTCGACATCAGTTGCTTGTGGAATAAAGTCTGTTCAGCTTCAAGCAACGCTAGATTCATCGGAGAAACTTATAAGCAGCTTATGTTTCTGTATGATGATTTTCTAATGTTATGAACTATCAGACTTTGAGAAAACAGCATGATTTGCAGAAATAAATTTATTATTTCTGAAAACCGAGGGTGGCGACATTTGAAACTTGTTTGCCTGGGGAATTCATCACACCTTTCTCGCCACACATTGGGATGACACGACTAAAAGGCATTCGTTTGCTGAATGAACACGTTGCGATGGGTAAAATCTGCTTGAAAATTTGAGATGGAAGGTTATTGTAAGATTTTTGCTCGAATTCTTTTCGTCCTCTTGAATAATGTTTAAGGTTCTTACTGCTGCCGATTTTTGAACAGGGCAGTGGATGATCATCTGAAATGTTCTCCGCCTTCAAGTAACATAGAATCACGGGCTACCTGCTTTTGCACTAAAAGATATTTGCTGGTCTTCATGACAGTGAAAATGTCAAGGAATAGATTAACCAAAGGAAATTTTATTATTATCTATTCTCTGCCAAATTTACTCAGGCCAACTTCAGTCAGGATAACATGCGCACATGTACCAAATTCATCGTTGATTTAGCTCTACTGTATCGCCAAGGAATTTGCAACTTGCAGTGAAAAACATTTATTTCCCAGTGAAAATATGAGAGGAGGTAAGAACAAAAATTCGGATTATTCTAACTTCATTCAGCATTCTGAAAAACTTCTATTTGACCGACTTTTCCCAGTTTTCGCACTGTGTGCGCACTTTCTTTTTGCTACATCTCAAAAAATATGTCTTCATCTGCAGGTGTTGGTTCCACAAAAGTGAAACTAAACAACATTTCTGGTTTGATAGTGCAATTCACAGTCTTTGCAGCTGCGTCAACTGACGTGATCACCTGGCCACTTATTGACAAACTGATCCAAATGGATTTTGACAGCCGGACGAACTGCTGTACTTATTTCGGTTCGTACTCTGGTCTGCTATTCGGGCAAAATGATTTGCTCAACCAGCCAGTTTGACCAGAACTTCAGGTAGTTGTTTTTTATTTTTTTTCTTCGAAGCTCTGAATTGCTTTCCCTATTTTTCCTGGTCACTGGTTTATTTGTCCTTAAGTCAGATTTTTCTGCTTAATGTAGAACTTAAAACATTAGGTTAGGCTAGTCATACAGTTATTTTTTCTTTTCTTTAACCAGGCAGGTTGTCCGCTCAGCACCTCACATCAAGAGGGAGTCTCTGTGGTTTGAATTTTGTCCGTTAGCTCTTTTCCGATAAGCAATACAAATTCAGATGAACAATAAAACCGTTCATTTGGATATGCATATTCCTTGATCCTAATCACTTTGTGTCAAGTTGTCCGTGTTGTTCTTTATCCGTATAAAAAATACCGTCTTCAACCAAGTCACACTCGGAAGCGTCTTCATTTGCCTCACGTGCATCGTTACTCATACTAAATTCCAAGATTACTTAGCGGTTTCACAACGGTTTTATCCATCACTCGCTTCCTATGGAGTTAGGTTTCGAGATGGATGTGACAAATATGCCTGTGGTTTATGTCTCAGAGAGAAAACGATATTTGTTATTCGTCCTTCGCCGCCCTGTTAGGGATCAGTGGAAAAGAAAACTTGATGAGATAATTGTAACTTATTGTAAGATGAATGCTAAAAAGACCAGTGATGACGGGAATGAATTAATTTACGGCCTCATCTCGATTCCCTCGATAAAAGCAGAAAAAAGCAAACAATTTGTCCTGGGACAGGAACGTTTCCGATTTTAGTGCAGAAAATTTATTTTACTTTCAAGTACAATTAAATCGGTAGAAGACGAATTTAACGAGGTCCCAAACGACCACTGACAAAGCAGCGAGGTTTACTTTCGTTGGATTTGGTAGTTTCTATTTTTCAGGATGTTTACTAATAACAGTTATCACGTTACCAATGAATCGATCGACTTGATTTTAAGTTTCGATCATTATATTTCATTTTTAACTTTGCTACTAAAACTGATGAGTAGCCCGACTGCTGATCAGAGCAAAATATTACCATCCCGTATTTCCGTTTGTGTTTGTACTCTGTCACTCACGTTACCATAAACCTTGTTGGCCAGTTGATCTGGTAAGCTTGTCTAGCACAGTTCCAGAGAGATCGAGTGAGACGTTACCACATTCAAAATGATTCGTGATTGACGGTGAGCATTAACCAGTTAATAAGGCAAGTACGCATACACACACATACAAACATGGCCGACCAGAACGCAAACGTAAATGGTTAAGTTTTGAAACAATTCATTTAAATTACTTAGGGATACAATTTGAAGCAGCAGCACTCATTAACAGATCGACTGATTGACTGCCGTTTTGAAGTGGGAAAAGTTCGGAAATTCTTTTTTTCAAGCTGGTAGCCCTGGCAAAATGCAGCTTCACTTTTCGATTGACAAAACGTGCAAATTATTCAAGGGGCATACTTTAATTTCATTCGACTACAACCTATTCACCTTTCGAATTTAAATCCACAAGTTAATGCCATTTTGTTTTTTACTTGTCGAATTAGGTCTACATGCGCATCAAATGTCATTGAAACCATCAGCAAGTTAAATAATGATTCAAAAACATCTTGCTTTCAGGTTCTGCCAAAATCAATTAGGTGTAAGCGTTATCATGTTCTTCAGGCAAATAACTACATTCTTTAAAAACGTATTTTAAATACCTGACAATACATTTTCTGAAAATTAAGACCTTTTGACTTCTTAGAGCCATCGACGGAGCTTCATTGGTAATTTCCGATTCGTTTTCATCTCAGCGAGACCCAGTTGCTTGTGTGCCCTTGGTGGTAAAAGATTGATTATTTTGTAATATATTTTTAAATGTCTGGTTGTAGTTATGGGTTCTAATACAATTTGCTTTCCCATAGATGAAAGTCTTGAAAGCTGCCTCGAGGGTTTTTCGGATCTCAGTTGCTGATATATTCATCTCCTGAGAAGGATCTCCCATCCAGTATATCACAATGTTTCATTCTCTTTCTCTGGCTTGGTACCGCCTGCCTTCTCGGTTGGACAGTGAGTAGCTAATACAGAATGCGACCTTGGTTGCGTCGGGAGTATTGCATAAATATGAATGCAATAATATCATCTGAATGCATTTTATCAAACGGCGCAGTGATAAAAAAATTGAATACCGGCTCGGTGGTAGCTATTCCATGGTAAGGTGAATTGAGCCGCAATAATGGAGCTCTTTATTAAGCGTAGTGTTCATTTATAATCGTCCCCACTATTGTGAGTGACGTGAAACCAATCTGTGTACTATTTTTCAGTGTTTAACGTCGAAGTAGCCAAACGATTACAACAAGCCGAAGAACTAGCCATAAATCGTAAAATTTAATAGTTTCTCTACGTTGGAATTTCTCGTTTAAATGACCGGAAAGTTACAGATCGTATCATCAATTAACTCCGGTATATTCCCCAATCGTGAGTGACAACTTGTATCTGACTGCGTAAAAACAGCGACTATTTGGTAATGGAGATGCAACAAGTTTAGTTCAACCAGATCTTCTGTCCCGCTCCATTTCCGCTAAGACAGATGGAATCGGATTGGATCGCAGGAGGAATGCCCACAGAAAACAAGGCTCGCAATATAACGAATTCAAATGACGGGTTTCCTCAGTTGGAGTATAAAACTGCATTTTCACTTTCTTGGTAGTTCAATAGTTTTGGTCTTCATTCAGTGCATGTTTCTGCATATTTTGTGACACTATTTTCAAACAAATTAGACGGCACATTTGACTGGGATGAGATCGTCAGAAGTCTCATGTTTACAAACACGACCACGTTCGTGTTCCATGTTGCATCAAATGTCACCAATGGTCAATAAACAGTGATAGTGGATTATTTGTGTGATTCCATAGAACAGCGCCACTTCATTGTTGTCATATCTGCGTCATACTGGGAGGAGCTTTTCCTGCTGTGTACGACGCATGTTCTATTTCTCTATAGTGTGTTCTTTCCCCAAACTGATGCTGCAGCAGTGGTCTCATCGCCTAATCTTCCACATGTAAACAGTTCATTAGAAAAGCTAAAAACCCAAAACAGGCAATTACACTACAGATCTCGATATATTTTATCCCTAATTGGACGACACACTTGCGTCATATAGTATAACAGCAAACGTGACTGAATTATGATGGCATCTTAGCCGTGTCCACTCATCCTTTCAGTTTACCACCGAGCTGAAGGGAACACGGTGGTTTTTCTTTTCCTGACTTACGTCCACCAAAAACGACGACGGGTCAAGCGAGATAGGGGAATAGGGAAAGCCGATCTGGGTGAGAAAGCTTATGAACATCTGCAGCGCAGTTCCACTCCATCCTAAGCGGAACTTAAAATGCTGCCTAGAATCATTAGCAGGGAAGATTTGTCTGTGTAGACCTTTAGAAACCCAGCCCAATCAGTTTCATATTACTGCTTATGAAATTGATACTCGTAGAAGTCAAGTGAATATCATGTTTTGACGAAAACATTCGACCGTATACACTACACGAAACGAAATTACTCATCACTTCACTCAATCGGTAGTGCTGGTGAACCGTTTTCAAAATATTTCACAAAACAATCAAAATTCATCCAACACCGCCAAGGTAAAAATGTTCCAGTTACGTCAGCCGATTTTTGTTTTAAGACTGAAAAACTGATTGCCACGGCATGCCACCTCAATGTCTATTATCAACTCACTTGATCTCAGGAGTTGGCTAATTTGGTAGTACCAATAGGATGTTTACTATTAGGCTTACAGAAAACCACCCATCCCAGGTAAGAAACCGGTGACTGGACATCTGGTCAAGATGAGGTATTCGGTAACCTACGAGAATCTATCGAGCGTTATACAGAAACTCCGAATAAATTGTCCGTTCTGACCAGGAACGTCAGATTTTTCGTCCGTTGGTCGAAGGCGACCAGAATTTGTGATCATGGACTGCGGAAACAAAAACCGTTGCTCCTTAGTCTGCTACTGATCTGACTGAAAAATAAGACGCCATCGATATCTCCACTAACTCGACTCCCCATCAGTGTAATTTGTCATTTTTGTTTCGAACTTCGGAACGGAACTACATGAGTTTGCTTTTAACTCATCTATCCTTACAGCTGTGCCTTTAGGAGTAGAGGCCAGTTACATTTTTGACATGCGCTTGAAGATGGAGTCCTCAAAACACCTGTACATTTATCAGTTCTTCACCCTCGAAACATAGACACAACAACTGAAGTTTCCTAAAACCTTTGGTGATTGCACTCTAAGAACTTTGCACAGAATATGCAGTCGTCAAATGTCCAAACCAAGAAATTATAGGCTGAGAACTGCAGCTTTATTCCCTAGGTTCTGCCGGTAATGTGATTAAAATTCGCCAACGCACGCCAAAGTGCTAAAGAGCTAACTTTCATCCCATTTAAACATGAATGAGATGCAGGTCACAGACGAGAAGATATGAACTCTCAGGGGACAAATGTTCCTACTCATAACTTTCCGATACTATCGCTGTAAAGTCTCACCGCACAGCTAGTTCCTTAGGCTTTGACAATTTGTTAAAGGCGAATCTCGTTTAGGGAAAAGTGTTAAACGTTTCATACTCTATGTTGTTTAAAACCATGAAAGAAGAGTATCTCTACGGATTATTGTGATATTGAACCGTAAGTAATTAACAGTTTAACCTACGTATTTAACTTGAATTAGTGGGCACACGACGAATTACAAGAATCAATGTAAACATTTTATGACAACAACATGATATCTAATGCTCTAGCAGTATTGGCGTCTGTACATTTTTGTCCTACATTTTGATATCTAGTCAGTAAGAATACCCAGGGATTGCCTGGATTCAACAAACAAGGTTTTCAATGCACCGTTTAGATTTCGATTAGGCTAAACAATAATATTACCTGATTTCAAGTAAGAGTGTACAGTTGATAGGCCTGACGAACTAATTCCTGATAATTAACGTACTATGTTTCATTAGAGTAAACTGTTAATTCCTTGAGTTCTATCCTCCTGGATAAGTTTCGCTGATATGTAATAGGTGCTGATTCCATATTTCGGTTTAGCAGTTAGATGCGGACGTGTATATATATTATATATATACATTATATATATATGATCCTGCCATTTTTGTTATTTTTGTATTATCACCTACAGTCTGGCTTTATTATCAAATCACACTGATATCTTCTAGTCTATTACCCAAGTACCTATTTGGTGTGTGCCAACAACGCATTTCCTCAGTCGTCGTTTACTGGGTATTCGTTTCAATGTTGTCAAATGTACATACTGCCAGATATCAATTTTAGAGAACAGCAAATAAGTTCGCGTTATGGAGTTGTACCTGACATTGAGAATGATATCTAAAGCTGGGAGAAAAATAACGAAGTGGTGTCACAAGACCATTACATTGTAACATCTTTGACATCTTTATGAATAAAGACGTGGGTTGGGTGCTGAAATATTACTCCGGAAAATATGATGTGCACACAGGAGACAGGTAGTGCCTGTTTTCCGCTACTTAGATGAATACTTTTAACCGTAAAATTTATTTTTTTTTAGCATGGAACATTAAAGCACTAGATGCTTGAGGGTGATTTCCAAACAGATGCCGAAAGAGATTTGCTATTCTGAAAGTGGGGATAGCATTTAAGCTTTGCCAGGTGACATCCAAGATTGCAAATCCTTGTAATCACAGATATTGTACATTTCCCATTTTGTGTTCAGTAGATCACCAATGAGCCTTTTGAAATAGAGGTCTAATCGTAGTAAAACATGCATCTTGACGAGTGTGGTTCATTATTTAACTTGACTGCGAACATCACAGAAATCAAACGACGAGGAATTAGTTGAAGGCGGGAATGATTGGTATTCACCAGGTTCTTGTTAGGTGTTATTATTATACCTAACTGCCCAAACTTAGAATCCAGTTTTGTGACAGGGCTGACCAATGTTTGTTTTATTACCAAAGAAGATCAATGCTTATGGGATGCATACCTAGTGGATTCCCTGCAGATTGTGTGACGGAGACTGTATTATTTCTTGCTTCAATTCGAAACTGTCTTATTTATTGTCAGGAACGTCTGTTGCATTAGTCCCAACATTGTTGGAAATTATCAAAAGTGTTATATTGGCTAATTTTAATGTGAATTTTAGACTTTAAAAGCCAGTTCCGTATTTCTTGCCACGAACGCCCGTAATTCATCATCCGGAGCTGCAAGTCAGATCTGATATTTTCAATGTGCAACAATGATTATCCCAGCAGGTAACAAGAAGCGATTCGGTTTTGGTAGCTTGCTGACTGATGAAGTTACAAACAGATTACATTGCCCCAGCAATGATCAGCCGAATACGGTCACGGTTTTTGGGTTCGAGAACCCCCGGTACCGGTCAGTTCATCGATCGGCAGCTGAGGCACTCTTCCAGAAATACAGGCGCCCTCGACTGAGGTGCATTCAAACATTTCCACTTTTATTATTCATAGAATTCAGTTGCTTATGCAGTATTTATATGTACCGCTAAACCTCTTGAGTTTATCCACACGTTCGTTTTATCGTCACTTGGTTGCATACAGCAATAAGACCGGTTAAATACGGGTGAATTCGGTTGTAGTGATGTGCTTCCAAGCGTTAAAAATGTATTCCTACTAGAGCATGAAATTTTCATGAACATTTTCGGAAATGTCTTAGGATTTGCTATACACTCAATTCATAAATGATAACAAACTGGCTTGTCCAGCAAACACTTATTTTTCCGGGTAGTCCAATTACGACTACGTCTGCATTTATGGGCTGGAGCTAAGTATTTCTTAATTCGCGTATTTTGTGTCAACGCGGGCCTAATAATCATGGTCGATCACGAACAGAAAACCTTTCGTTTGGGAAAGTTGTTGATGGAAATCAAAGTTGACATTGCGTCAAGGCTATTTAGGCTCTCTTCGTCAATCGTTTGTATTACTATCGCAACAGTGACGCAGTGAGGAAGAAACAGTGCAATTTTTGGTGCCACAGTTTAGATGACAAGGAACCAATTTCAAAACATTGGTCGGCTGAAAACTTTATTTGTAAACTTCGCAGTGATTTGAACTAGATAATAACATCGTTCACATCATATTAAACAAATAGATCATGCAAATTCGATGTTTTTCTTGGTGGAATCTATCAAATTCAAAAGTGACTATGGTCCGTTTTATACGTATATTACCATTTTACGACGGAAAGTCTTTTTTCTACTACTAATGCACACTACTGCAAGTATTTCACGCACCATTTTTCCGATAGGAACGAAAATATTTAAACCATCCAAGTGTCAGCACGCATGGAACATGGATTAATAACACAATAAAGTAGGAAATATGATTATCGTGTTCAATAGTAGAAAATGCTTACCTCTTTAATCGACGACGTGATGCATGCTTAGCATGTGATGACCTAAATCACATAAAGGGACAGATGTAGAAGGAAATTCTTCTAAAAAGAAATTCCGATTTCTTCTTCCCGTCCAAACTGTTCACACAAATAAAACGATAAATACCTTACAAGTTGATATACAAATAATGAACTAATAAGCAGGGGAATTTCGTCTTTATTGGGACGGAGGCGGTTCCATGATTTTACGAAGGCGGACAACATAAAAGGGGTTGTGTCTCCAAAATAATCGGGTTTCTCCAGAGCGGTATTCAACGAATGTTATCCTTATAACAGTGGTTTATCTTCTTGAAGTAAGCCTGCTGACGGTGCACTTGGGTCTGCGGATTATTCCATCTGAAAGCCTACCATTGCCTGAATCTTCGTTTTATCGAAACATTTTTTAACTTTCTGAGGTGATAATTTCACGATTTGCTTAAGCAATGGATATAATTTTGGAAATTCTTAAACTTGAAATACGAGTCGAAGGCAATTCCCTACTGGAATTCCTGGACGCAAAATCAAAATGACTAAAACAATACGGAAGGTTAGTTGCGATCCCGTCGATTGGTACTATCAAGTGATGCGAAGTTTCCAACAATACGCAAGCTAAATTGATGTGAAATAATCCCACTTTGGTCTCGCTAGCGATTTCGTAATACGTCACGTTTAAGATGAACAGGCGAAGGCTAAAATAAGATATCGACTAAATGTCTAGTCTACTGGCTTGATCGATATTACCATAGTTTGTGGTTTATTAGCGATGAAGATTACAAAATCTATCCTCATTCTGTTGAACGGGCCTTTATGGCAAAAAGCAGTGACTGATGGGATCAACAACTGAAAACCTTGAACAGTGACATCACATCTGCCATTTTGTTAAATTCGCTTTTGCTTTTACCTTTCCCGAAACAAAGGCGACAGTATGGGTGGTTTTTCATTTCGTTTCTGACTCTAAACATGCCGGAAAGTGTGGCCCAGCTGAGTGAGCAAGTATCTATGACTATGCAAATGTTGTGGACATTCTTCTGACGGAGATAAATCGCTTTCTGCCAGAATAACTGTGAAAACAATCGTCATTCTGACTGATGGTTTCTGTCCTGTTCACACTTCAGAAGGCTGTTAATTCCAGTCTAATGGAGTTTGCAGGAGAATTAACATGGCAAATATTTTTATAACTGTTTAACGTCAACTAACAAGGCAAAGTCCCTAACTTTTTCCTGTAAAGCGAGACGCAATTAACCAAGTAAGTGTTTTATTCCTTCCTGATCTTCTCATCCAAACTAGGCTTGCTTTTCAACAATGGTTTGCACTCGCTTGCTTCACCTCAGTTCCTTTCAAACCTTTTAGCATTCGACAGGACAGCTAAAATTGTCAATTCTCATTCTTTAGAGAACCATCAATGATTGAACTAACTAAACCTCTTTCGATTTTTATCAATAAACCGTTGAAAAATTTTCAAGTCAAAAGCCCTAACAGCTTTTCTACTGAGCTGTTAGTCAGCTGGGAACTTTGTGATAGTTGTGATGCATCAATTTTAGGGAAAAAATCAATTTGATTGTTAATAAATACAACGCTTGCGCATGTTCTTTATTATCGGCATCTTGACCAGAGTGAGACGCACTGGCATTCATTTTATGTAGTCAACATAATCCTTGATTAGTACATAAAATAGCGAGCAAAATATCCGTGTCAGCAGAACGATTTCGGCGTTATTGCAGCATATCCGAAATTTAAAACGGTGCTGTTTTGATCTGTTATTTTTGATGTTGAACATGCATCAAGCGTGTTTACGAAATATGTCCGATGAAATATCTACTAGGGAATTGCGACTGCCATTTGCCCATAGGCAATTTTGAGTTAATCATGCAAATGCCCCTTGTACACCAATTTTTTTTTAAATCCGTTGATCCTCTCCCTTTGATATCGATGGTACAAATGTACCTATTGCCATTTACAGTCATCGATTAGTGGGGGAGACTTAGCAAAAAAGAAAAATTTCATTGTTTATGATGCAACGACAAAGCGGAACAAAACATCGAACACAAATTGGCTTTAGCGAAACCATGGCGTCCTACCAGCTTATCGTTCGGTTTTGGAATCTTGCTGAGATTCATCAGTGTCATTGGCTACTTGTTGGAAGCCTGTTGGCAATTTTCTCATTTCTGTGCTTTCCCGCAATCAGGAACAATTTATTGCTCAACGCAGAGCGATAACAAAAATTTACTGGTCTCTATTTTTCACAGTTCAGCCAAAGATAATATTGTGCCGAGTAATAGAAAAACGAAACGTTGAACTGCAAAATCTCCCTCCGGAAGAGCGATCAATAAGGCGGAGTTTCAGAAAAAACTTGGACCTACGAATTCAAAGAAAGCTTTGCGGCGAAACCTCGAGCAAACTTGTTATAATACATAAAGGTAAGGGATAGTAAATCGCCGTAAAGCTGGGAAAAGTTTAAAGTTGATGGAAGCGCTTGTAACGAAGCTCGAGATCAAGCAGAAAAATCCTTTTTATGTGGAGTTTTCTGAGGTCGATGTGAACAAGTAGTCAATCCTGATCAATAGAAGAAGATAAATGGTCCATGCGAACACACGTCAAATTTCTCCTAATTTAATTTACCCTAAGTTCGTAGAATAACACTAATGGAAATTATGAACAACAATGCTTGCAAGTCACACATCACTATGTATATTACCTATCCATAAACATCATAAATCCATTGTCCCAATGGAACTTCGATTTCAACCCAACCGAAGATTCCAAAAGAAAATAATATTGTCACAGATCTGAAAACGTTAATTGTAAGTTAACAAAGAATTGTTGCTAAAAATTAAATTACAATCCAGACAACAATCCTGGCTCCCTAAGACAATAATCTCCTATGTGGGTATTTATTATGAATGAAATGGAGCCAGGACTTCACCTGAGAGGTACACTGGTAATAAATACGGTTCAGACTTCCGGTGTAATAATTGATATACACCACAAATGCGCTTTTTGATTAGGAAATTTGGATCTGGTTCTTCCGGAGTGCGAGATTCATCGGAAAGCTTGAGGCGTTTTGGGATCCAAGTCCGGCGGTCAGCCAGGCGAAAAAATGCCGTTCGCATCGCAAACTACTCGCAAGTAGCTATGATACGTCGATGTAACATTTAAGTACACTCAAGAAATGCATCAGCATATATAGCGGCTTACAAAAATTCAGGCAGCTTGCAACGCACAAACACATTCGATACGTGACAACGTAAAAAATCAAGTATTTGGGATCGTTCCCTTATTGCTCAGTGTGAAGTCGCAAAGCTGTACAAGAGCGACGAGTTGTTTGATTTGTTTAGCTTGCGGGTATGCGGGATGTCCAAATCGTGTTTTAACCACCACCTGAATATTTCGACCTCGAGCATTAAGGGGCCACTACGGAGAACAAAGAAAGATTCCTTCACGACAATTAACTGCATTTTTGCTAGGAATACATTGTTCATTGGTGGTTAGGCTCATTTGGCGCCCGCCAATTCGTGTGAAAAAAATTTTACCTCATGCTCCACTATGTCTTAGGATTTTTTCCTCAATACCCGTGTAGGTAGCTCACTGAATTAGCGTATTATCGTATGAATTAGACTTTGGACCTCTTCAAGATTTAGGCTGTGAGGTTGTTAACTCACGCGTTGTCCTCGTTGAGATGGGAGGCATTTAGAGGTCTTATTTTATCTTTTTATCTTTCAGTTCCTTTATTAGTGAAGTAACAACGCCTACTGTTTTTCAGGAAAGGGTGTGCCACCAACAGGGGGCAGCCAAATGAGAAAGTTGTCCAGTGGTGGGGGACTCGAACTCGCAACCTTCAAGTCCGAACGCCACGGCCACATCCGCCTGGCCACTGCCGGAGGCGGACGGAGGACGATCTTCGTTAATATGTGGAACATTTAGATACCCTTCCACGCTCGTGATAATTGTGAATGTAATAACAAATATGTTCTAAATCAGGGTTAAAAATAAACTTCTCTTGTAAGATTTACCAGGAGTAGAGTATAACAAGAAATTGTATGGTCACCTCTGCTTATGATTTGTTTACGGCGAGAAAGACGCTATTGCCATAGTTTATTGAACTAATATTGTGTATACTGTTGTCTCTTTTAGTTTGCAATGTTCAATATGCTACAAAATAAGTATAACTCAAGCGAAGTTCTTTAGACTATTCATTATCCTCTACAGTGCATCATCAAAAGATTTCATTATTCCTAGCTCACTGCTTAATGGTCAGGGTGGCAACTCGAGCAATTAGCGCGGTGGGCCTAAATGAACTTAAAAGAAATTCAAATTTGGTGTAAACTGAGGTCCCTTCAGAGTGGGAATTCTCCAATTCATGATCAATAACTATAATTAAACTCTAGTCCATCTAAACTATTTCAGTTATTAAGTGGATCAACTCATCTCCTAAGTACTAACATGGTAGTGAGTTGGATATTTGCTAGAATAGGTGCGCATGAGGAACAAATGAACTAGTCCGTGTTTGTGAGCACAATTTCGGATAAACCCAGTAACCCTTCCAAGAGACTTTATGAGATTGCCATGCTTCATTAAGATCTCACCCTTCTTGTTATGAATAATTTACTTTGACAACCAGAGTCACAAATGTTTTACTGGCTTTGCTGCCTGAATCAAAAGGAACTTAAAATGGTTAATGTCTTTGCAATGCATTTAGCAAAAACTGACCTGAGAACCAATCGCCCGTCACCCGTACAACATTTACGTGGATGAGCTCAGATGTTATATTAATTTGAGCTACCGAAAACAATAGTAAGTTTACTGATATAGCGAGACGTGTTTCGACTGCTCGCTTCAGCAGTCGTAACCGTAGAACTGAGGATCCTATGGATTGAATGAAGTGCAGCCACAAAATCGTAAAAAGAACATTTATTTTTGTCCAGACTAATAAATGCTCAGCCAACTGCTTGGGAATAAAGACAGCGGTTAGTTGGGCTCATCAAATATTTATCAAACTGAAGGTCCAGATTGAGGCTGTAAAATAGAATAACGCATAACGTCACTCAACTCACCAAGCAATATCACCATTCAATCGAATACCGAAAACTAACATATCTTACACAGCTACTTTTTCCTCATTTGGAATCATTTGTTGTGCAAGTAAAACAAACGGAAGCTAGGACACGAACCTGAGACAACCACTGGCGAGTTTGACATCTTAAGCCTCGGGCATATTGAAGCAAAATATTTGGCCTCTATTATCTCGATGCTTCTGGTCTCATCGGATCAAAAAGTTGACATAATCTAATCGTTCAAAGTACTAGCATGCAATGCAAACTCCAGACGTCTAGCGTTCATTGAGGCCTTGCTTACTAGCATGCATCAGCCAGCGCTTTGGGCACAGAAGCGGTTGATGCTGAGTACTTGTCTAACTTGGCATTAACACGCATGACCCTATTTTGCCTGTCCCTTAATCTTATTGGTAAATTTATATACGAAACTTTCCATCTAGCTCAATTCACTATATTGTTCACAATCTATCGTGCACAAAGCATAATGTTGTGTGTTCACGATCGACAAGAGTAGACGAGATGCTTGCAATCCTTTATATTTGTTTTCTTTTCGGCCTGATTAGCTGGATAAAGGGGACTCGGTCGTTTAAAAATCATGGATCGGCTCTGAAATATTTAGTCAGCTATATGACAAATATCCCACCTGCCGTGACCATTCGGCTGATACTATGGCAACTGCATCCTAATGCCCATCCAATGCATCTTCCCACAGGTGATCAACCTCGGCAATTACAGCCTTCCATTAATTGCAACCCCGAATCTGAAATCACTGCATTTTTCAGTACTGTAAATGACGGAATTCACAGGACTTAAAAAAATAAGTATGCATGCCCGATCATTCTCAACCAGGATTAAGCAATTGAAGAGTGTTCCTCTACTTTATTCACTGTTGAATTGTGTATTACTGCTGCAATTTGGATCATATCACTGGCAGAGCAGACCTCCCATTTTTCAAATTCTCATTATTTTACGATATGAAGAACTGGTTTCGGTTTTGAAAACAAAAGGTTAGCAATCATCTTAAAGCCGCACAGTAAAAGTGCCTGTGGTCTTCCTTTTAGGTAAACAAGTCACTAATGACAAAAACGAATAAACGGGATCAGAGCGAAAGGCAATGTAGAGTGAAATAGCACAGCAAAAAGGGTGTGGGAATGAAGATTCGGCAGCAGTATGGGAATAATCAGGCTGCGCCGGAGAAAATCAATCTGTAGCACCTCCCAGAATCAGACGTAATACCCTAGTTACATCAGTAAATTTAAATTCTTCGACATATATCTGAAAGCTACCCTGATCCTGTAGTTTTGACTTTGCTTTTAGTAGCCATATTCCATTTAGTACTTCAATAAAGAGGTGCATTCTAACCTCCGAAATAAAGTTAAAATTAGTTGGATGTTACTAGAGGGAGAAGTATTTGGAAGCAGTAGGATTCCTACCATAGATATTCCTTTTCAAAAGTCATTTTGATGTCTTTGCGAGTTTATCAAGTTTTCAGTGTATTATTTCATTGGTGGGCTACCGTACTCAGTTTAAACTTACTAGCAGTATCAGTCTGAAAGGATATGATCTAACGAGGACACCACAAAAGTAAAGACTTAACTAACTTCAAAATCCTATCAATTCATCTCATTAAGCTGGTGATTTCATGAAAGCTACCAATCTTATTGGTTTTAAATACTGGGTATGCTGCTAGCCTGACAAGGTGGTACCGAAAACTTTGTGACAATCAAGGCTGGAGTTCGGTTTGTTGCATCTAATCCAATGAAACCCTAGAAATGCTTATTATTCCTGTACTGGCATGGTGTAATTTTATAGCGAAACCGTACCGTACAGCTTCATGACCACGGCCCGCCTATCCGTTACCCCAGATTGTTTGTTCACCAAGCAGTGAACACGCATAAGTTAGACTTCTATCATTTATCAATAAGCTATCAGTCAATTAAATCAAAATCCCGTATTATAGACACATACTGTACAGATATAAAAAGCATAAGAAGAGTAATGTAACATTTATTTTGGCATTACTATCCAACTTAATACCTGTTATCGTATACGAATAAACAGTTAAATGGTTTGCTGATTTCGCTCACCTGTCGATTTTGTCAAATCGTGTAGAATGCTTCGAGAACCTGATGATCTGTCTTGCAGTTCGTCCCAAGTACTACTCTTGAGCTGTTGATGCCACCATCGTGGCCAATTTGTCCTCGGCTATTTCTCATTTGTGAATGTCAGCCATTGTATCAAACGGCTGAGTTATGTCTGTGTAGGCGTGCACGTATTTGTTTGACTGTCTCATCGGCATATTGTTTATCACACTCGAGAAATTTGTGTTGTATAGAACATGCTGCTCTACGCGACTTTCTTCGTTTAGCGGAGCAGATCTAAGAGTGATGATGAATCCGTTGTCAAGTATGAGTGTGTTTGAGGGCTTCCGCTGATCCATGTTTGTATAGAAGAAAAACAGTCGGTTTGGTGTTTTCAGTAGTTAACCAACTGTCTTCTCCGAATACATGCGTAGATGGAGAGTTAGGACTTTATGTTATATGCGAGCAACATGGTAAGTCTAGATTATATAAATACCAGCATATGAGCATGCCTTGATTATGAATTTGCACCATCATTTTATAGTCGTATTATGATAACCGCTTTCCGATTCATATCCTCTGGCGGGAGGTAGAAATAGCTACTTTAAGATAACTACCCATTGCGAACATCAAACGATGTCCAAATTAGCTGTCTTTCAAAAGTCCGAGAGAGTCGACCAAACCGTTGGCTTTGTATAGATCTGACTACATAATTAAGCCGCTGCTTTTAACTCATCCTAATTTGAACAAACCACTCCTCCGTGAAAAGTTGCCCATCCTCAAGGGTTCATGAACCTTTGAACGGTTCACTATAATCTATCAACTTAAAACTACAGTCTGACCCGACACAACAAGCAAGAAACATCCATCTCAGAGTGCATTTTATTAACTGTCAGAAGTCGAAAATGGCACCGCGACCTTATAAACGACAGTGCGGAGACCACTGATCATAAGGCTTGGGCAACATCAGCACATTAATGAACTAAATCATTACATTGCTCATGTATACTCAATAGACTCCTTCTTCCGCTGATTTCAGATGCTTAATTTTGAGGCTGAAAACCCAATGGATTTTTTACTAATTTTGTTTTGCCTTGGAGAATTCAATTCCGCGGCAAACCATAGCCCCATCTTACAAGTTCCGTCTGGGTTGTGTAAAACGTCGGTGAGCTATAAAATCCGCTCTAAGTTTACTACTGAATAACGGTTCTGCTGTTTCGTTTTCAGAAGGATGGTTTGCAACACCCTCCGGAAACCTAAGCACTGTTCGGGAGCCCAATTTCCGAAAATCCTCATTTTTTATGATGTGTTTGTATTTTGACTGTAAAGGAAAGGTCATTCGCAACGGTCACAGTTTAATATTGGGTTTGTTCACATTCTTCGATTTAGGTATTCAGCTATTTTGCTTTTACGCGTAGGGCAGTTTGGTTGCTCGACGGATATATTTACAGTTCATTATCAGAAGGGCTTTATTCAGGATTATATATGATACCCATTTGCTACTTTTGATTAATAAAGCATCCACAGTATTTTGAAAGGAATTCGCACGCACAAACTGGCACCATTATTGGTTACATTCTAAATAAACTCTGAAAATGATAGAAAGTCATTTTCCAATGCTGCAACTTCCACAACACCGTTGATTTTGCATTGTTCTTGTGCCTCTACGCAAGTAGCGAAAGGCCAAAGGGAAATCAACATAATCTAAAAAATGCCCCCGATTATGATACATTTAAACATTTTCACCTTTGATACATTTAAGGCGAATACCATGAATCCCCGTTAAAACGGGGAATCTTGAGTATCCATGTAGACATTTCCGAACATTATTCCTACTGGAGCATGGAAATTTCATAAACGTTTTCGGAAAGGTCTTGCGATTTTACCATACATTCAATTCATAAATGATAACAAACTGGCTTGTCCAACAGAACACTTTGTTATTCCCGCTCAGATTGTTTGCTAATAAGAAGTAAAATTAGAAAAATCCTTAACAACTGGTTAAAAAAGAACATGCTCAAAATGGAGGTGCTGTGTAGAATTAAGTAAGTAAAAAATTCGAAACGGTAGTGTGTCCGAAAGGAGCTCTGTGATATACTTTGCCAAAGTTTAATGAACATGTTTTTCTCAATGCAATAGTTTTCGTTTAGTCTGGTGTAAATCTGGTACAATTACACATAAATGGAGGGTATGCTTTATATAAAATCATAATACGGCCTGTATCATGATGCTGTGAAATATGTTTCCTTTTGTGGCACGATAACCATAGGGAGCACCTGACCAGTAGGTACTGACTTCGAAATCCTGAAGCTTCTTGAAGCATGAAGCGAAAGCAGTTTCTTTTTGGAGACCCTGGATGACAGATCAAAATGATTAAATTATTACTGAACGATAGTAACGGTTCCATTGATTTCCATTGTTATGAAGTTGTTTCACCTTGTTCTTCCTAACGTGCTCACGGTGAGCAATGATTAATATGAACATACGTGACTGAACTGGGACGTCGACTGAGTTTTCTACCAATTGGCTCGCTAGATAACTCCAAATCATGCTTCTTGCTATGGAAAATATACCCCAGCGCCCGCTAAATAAAAGAAACAAATTCAAATATTCGCCTCTTTAAGCTTTTGTCTACTGGAGCGGAAACCGTTCACGTGACGCTCGTTCCATGAGTTTCGACAAGACCCGTAACAACAAAGTGACTCACCCACTCGGTTTTCTGATACTAAAAGAATCGTGTACAATCCATTAATAGGAACTTTCCAGCTGGTTAGTTTTAACTACATTTGGAAATCCACCAAATAATTACAAGCAAAGTAATCAATGTTTTTAGGGAATCGCTGAATAAACACCAATAAAAAGGCAATCAACTTGATAATTATTCTAACAAAAGTACAGATAATATTTCTTGTTTGTCACATAACTGATTAACAGCCTAGAAAGAAGCCGTGGTTATGAAATCGCTGTAGTACCTGATTGGCTGGAGATGGGACGTGTCGATCTCACGAACTTAATACCAAAGCCCCTCTAACTTATGATCTTTACAACCGCCGTTCATGTTAGGTTCAACTGAGTGTTCATCTTACTCTGCCTTCTTTGGTTTTATCTTAAGAGTCTGTTATGCGACGGAACTGAAATTGTCACGCTTATGAATCCATCAGGTAAAAAATATCCTTTACCTCTGTTTTTGTAATACTTCCAATCCTGGACGGAACACACTAGACTTTAAATAACATTGCTACAGAAATATGTGAAGACTGAGTACAAAACTTCTTTTGCATGCCTTTTATTTGAAAGAAATCACGATAGTGCAAAGTATATCGGGACTCATGTGTCTTGCTCCACAATGTTTTGTACTATTAAAGTAAGATAATAGTCAATAAGATGACCACTTCTTTTGAGAGCATGGGTACACTGTTGGTGGGTGATTTAAAAAGGAGTTTGAGACCTAAACTGACAAAAGTGAACAATATTTGTCTCGAAGAAGTATCCAATTGAACCATCACCCGGCCTTTTCCTGGTTTTGATAGACCCTCTTAGTGATTGAGGACACATGGTATCAGCTTGATTAGATTTTCGGTTGCACGACTATTACCAACTTCTGCTTAGCTTTAAATATATAATTTAGTATGATCTTAACATGAAACAGCCTCAATATCACTGGTGGACGGCTTCATCGGCATAGATCATTTAACTGAGTTACTTGCGGAATTAGAAACGCTTGTTTCTTCCCTGTGGCCGGCTTTTGACTAATAACAGTAGTCTCTAATTAGCCTATTGTTTGACTGTTCCGTGTACACTGGGCTTCGACAATCCATTGTGGTCCGTTCTCTCTTAAAGCTGAAAACTATTTTCCAGTGGACGACACAAACAATTTCAAGATAATGATGCGTACGCTACCATTTGGTTGAAATCTGCCTGTCAGAGTTTTGCTTAGTTTTGGCCAAATGCATGGTTCACGGAATTGATTAAATCACGAGATCCGGCAGTTTGGCGGCCTTCTGAATCCAAAGTCAGACAATGGTCTATCAGTCCGCTAGTGAATCCCTATTCAAGCATGGGTGTTCCGAAACCTCGTAATTCACACACAGTGCATCAATTTAACGGAACGAGAAAGTTGCTTAACCGACTACTTCTTTCCTGTGTTTAGACATTGTGGTATAGTTTCAAGTTTCCTATTGAGATGTTGTTCTGGTGAATTTTAAGTACTCGAACCTTTTACATTACTATTGGAACAATACCGAACATGCATTTGTGTTCCACCCAGGCGTACATGAAACAACAAAGTGCAAAATTTCCGTCCTAGGAAGCAAAACCCTACACAAAAGATGACTTCCCCAGTCAAGCATCTTAGACAGTGAGATGCTACATGACCTTTGTTAATTCCTAATCCTTATGGATTCTATCAATCATGAAGTGACTATATGAAACATGCAGATTATCAAAATCCCTAGTGACCATTGGCTTTCTCTCCAGGGCAAAGCATTACTAACCCACAATCTCTAGTGAGCGGAACCTGTGACCCTTCTAGCGTGCATTCATTCTGTTATTTTGAAGTTTTCCGTTAACTTTTTCCAATGGAAAATTCAGTGTTCTTGTACCCTACGCACCAGTAATTCCAAGCAGGTTTCGCTGGTGATTCTCATCTCCTCCCGAGTGGCTGACTTTTGATCTGCAGTAATCAGGTGGGTGAACCATCGGTTAATTGGCCAGTCAGTTTGACTAACGCGACGGCGCTCTATCTCCCGGGAAATGTTCCACTGTTATCATGTCCAAGAATGAAATAAACAACAATATTAATTACAATAGCGGTAGTTTTCAGCAAATATGTTGTACTTAAATCACACCTATCTATCAATCTTTCATCTTGGAATGATTTCGACAGGAAATTTGCTTTTATTTTGCGAGCAGCCATTAGAAACACAAATGCACACAAATAACTTTCTCTCAGATTCTTACTGTCCTTACTCCATTTCGTAATATTTTACTGCTAGAAATTAATCGGCACAACTATGGTGAATTGAATTCTGAACCACTCATTAAGTTTCTTCTTCCCCATCATTTGCCACTGATTTTTCTCCACACCGTGTAGTACGAGGAATTAGTGCAGTTGGAACTTCCAAATGACTCGACCGCGGTGTCGTACCCTGTGATAACACGCAAATATGGTTTGTACACTTGAAGCGCACGCGTGATTAGATAATTAAAACATTTTTGGCCAGTCCAAGCTGGTGATAAAATAAATAAACACCCAAGTAGGCGTCAGGCGATATGCGCGGTTGACTGCTTGAAGCTCAATTTCTGAACAGTGGGCACAACCCGGTAAAACATTTGCGCACCCATGCTGGTGACAACTTCCTCCGCGCAGATGGGCAGGTCAGTATTTGAATACTAAAAAATGGAAAGAAGCCGTAAGTTATCCTATAACCTACTCAACATTGCGCAGCATGACGGAATTCGCTCAGTGCAAAAAATGATTAGATGCTACAACACATTCTGCAATATGTTCAAATCTGCATATGCCACTATGGTGAATTCGAAGGGCTCCGGTAGAAATGCTACTATTCATTTTGCCTAGTGGCTCTAATGGATTTTGTCCCAAGACCTCTAATGCCTAACTGGTCAGTAATCATCTTCAAATAGGACAGAACCGCTGTCCGATGATCAGTCAGACAAACGGCACATGTACATGAGCAGATTGTCTTCTTAAACGAGCTATTTCGATTACCATACAAACAAATCCAGTTTATTTGGCTAGACTGGCATTATTTACGCTAAGTTCATCCACACCGAGGGCTGTCGTACACGGTAACTCAGTTCGGCGTTTCTTATTGTCCTGTCAGCATGACGTGCAAATTGGATGTGTGAATATTCGTGGCGGAATATGAACCCGGAGTTGTGTAAACGTAGACGTATCTTCCTCTAGGTGGGCATAACAAAAAATGCTTCGTTTCAAAATGCAAAAGATAAATGTCAAATTCCTCATCCTGTGAAATAGATAGCCCTCCGTCTATTTCTAGCTACTAATGCAAGCAGGGCTAAAAACGGATTGGGAAACAATGAGTACTGGGACAAATTTGAGACAACGACAGTGCTCGTTCCTTCTCTGCATCCCAGAATTTTGTCAATGTACATTAGAAAAGGCAGGTAGTTTATCTTTTTAAATGCAATTTTTTAACTTGTTATCAAAAATTACAAATTTATGTTAAACGACAAGGGAGCAAAATTAGCCGACTTTCGGAGCACGTATATCATGGTGAAGTGTGCAAAATAAATTTCAGAAACCATATTTTTGATGCCAACTTTGTTTACCAGATGGCAACAAGTATTTTTATTAATATTCTGATGACGTTGATAGGTAACCTATTTGGGAAAACAATCCGAAAAATGAACGAAAAAATTATGCCTACTTTAGTTGGCGCGGTACGGAAGATAAAAGTTGGCCAAGTGTTCAGCGTGGCAGGGATTGAATCGAATGAGAAAAATGGTCTGTACAAATTTGACAAGCCTGAATACATTGCGAAAAGAACGAAGCGGTGATGACACTGAAAAAATTGATCTTCAGTGGTGTGCAGGAAGCAAGAAGACAGACTGGAGGTAAAGAAATGCTTTAAAGAAGGATACTGCGATCAAATACTAACCGGTCTGTTGATAAATTACGTAACATTGAGCTCACAGTTTTGCATCTATTTCGTGATGTTTTTAAACAAGCGAAAACCATCGCGTAATATGTTTACATTATTCTCAAAATCAAGCTTTGTTGGCCTTGTAGGAAGCGGCAATCAGACCGAGAATACCGATTGTTATGCCGAATACAACAATCAAAATACGATAAATCCTTGAGCTACAACTCAAATGAGACCAGAACAAGATCAAATGAAAAATGCTCGGCAAAATAAATGCCAAAAGGCTACCAGTGATAGCGCCAAGGAATCCAATGATTGTAGCAAAATATGGTACCAAGACCGCGATCAGTACTGCCAAGGCTAAAAGCACACATCGAGTGGATATAAACCAAATAGTGTAAATTGACAACAGTGGTTTGTTGCCTAAAAACCCCCTGCGGACATGCGGAGCGACTGCACTATCCACTTGTTCACCAAGAATATGGAAGAAAAGTGGATTGCTGAAAAATACACTGACCGTAACAAAACTGTTCATTATAAAAGCCAGTACCGGACGGTTGCCCATACATTCCGCCACGGAGTCTTTGATCCTTGTCCCAATCACGATTGCACAACATAGGCCGAAAGTGAGTTTGACCACACTTGCGAGAGAAAATGACACATTAAGCATTTTGGGAAAATAGCCCGGTTGTTTCATCGAACCTTCAATACCAGGCAGTGCAGCGTGTGCCGTGTATGAGAATACAATGATGCTAATAGCAATGGGAAGATTGTGCACGTCTGGTGGTGGAAGAAACATGCCTTGCAGTGAATTCTCTCGTACTTCTTCGGCACAATAAATGATCCCGGTGAATATACAAGAATGCAAGCTGGTCATAGCAATCATGCTAAACCAGGCGATAATACGCATGCCGCGACACAGAATTACTGGGAGCTGCAGACATCCACCGAGCAGTATCCAGTAACTAAGAGGCCAGTTGACATGGAGTATCGGTCCCAGTACTTTAGAAGAGGATTTTCCCAGAAGCAAAATATATAAAATAGCCGCACCAAACATGTCCAATAAAACGATCGCACCCGTAAAACGCCCACCAAATCGAGGAATCGCGTGCGACGCAATACATGACAATGTTGAACGAATTCTAGTTCGATGAGCCTCACGATAGCCGGTTATAGCCAACCTGGTTGGGTAGGATGAACACATGATGACATGTTTTACTGCGACGTAAAATGTCATTTTCGTCAGAAAGACTTACTCAGTAGTTCGGCGATGGAATCAAAAAAACGCAACCACTACTACTACATAGCCAAAAGCTTACTGAGCGCTCAGTATAGCTGACAAATTCATATTTTGATTCTATTACTAAATGAGAGATTTAATTGGAGCCATAAACATCGAATTCATTTTAGTAATAATTCATGCAACGCTGATTATGATCGTTTGTAATGAAAACCATAATCAACGTGTAGAAAAATTGCAATTGCTTTCATTGTGACATCGTAGATCAGCCCCACGGCATAAGTGATAGTGAAACGCTTGATTACCCATTGGAATCAGTCTGCATTCTACCGGGACCAACGAAAAACACTAACTGAATCTTTACAACATTTTCGTTATATCTACCAAAGCGTAGTAGCTGACACCAGCTGTACTTGTCTTGGTTATCTAGCTTTAAGCCTAATGCCTTTCTTACAAAGTAAAAGGATCTTTTATTACTGTTTCAGGTTTCAGGTTCTGGGCGTGAGCTCATTTTTGCATGCTAAACGGTGAGTTAGTGTATCTTTTTACCCTGCTAATCTCTAGACATATAAACGTTCACAAATTTAAATATCTCCGTTTCATCAATCACCAACTTCCACTTTTTTGAACTACTAACGTGCTTGCTGTCATTTCCATCAATTTACTACGAAGAATAAATTTTTTCACTCACCTAAAAAATGACCTGTCATACTGAAATTAGTATACTTTAAGGTCACTTGGGCCTTTTGCTGAATTCAGGTCCTCTGCCATTCGAAAAACAATGGGTAAATTCACTATGGAGAAGTCACCGATAACAGCTAGAGACAATAGGTTCCTCCTTTAATTACAGTGGATGGCAAGCAACGATGCTGAATAATGATCTCTGATTTGGTTAGAATTATTTGGGAATTTATGTTAGGCAGCGTTTGATCACGTCCATTCATGGATTACTTTGATAGTGGACGCTGCTTCCTGGAAGATCGCCATGTAACAAGGGGAAAACAAACAAACTTCGCACTCATATTTTCTATCAGAGCATCACCACTTTTCAAATTCTGGGACAAACTCTTTAGGTTTAATTCCTCTACGGTGATAAAATTTTGGTGGCCGCATATAGGATGACGTGTTTGTTGTATTACATGTAGAAACAAAGCAAACTAACACTTCTGCTTCCATTAGGAGTTTCTCAGTTGATTGAAACAGTAGTAACGAAAGTCGATTCGTTCTCAGACTGCTAATGTCCGAATGGTGGATGAATTTTAGCAGAGTTAGAGGCCAGTTTCCCCGTCCACCGGGGAAAAGATTCATAAACTACCGTTGTCCGCATCACTAACAGTAGTCGAATATCAATAATCGTTAAATCCATTGCTGTTTTCACTCGTCCATTGGTATCAGCCGAGAAGTAACGTTTAATACTAGTAGATTATATAAAACTAAATTGCTCACCACATGTAAATAAAACACAAGATCTGATTTCACTAGCCAACCACACCGCGATACCTCAGCGATCTCGGTAGTCAGGGGATCGCCTATTTGAGACCTATTCTCAACTCTGAATTTCCAATGGGAATAAACAGATTTATGTTCATTATCATTAAGGCTCGTCTAATCGAGTTTCGTCATTATCCTACATTGGTTAGTGTCGTCGAGAAATCATCTTTATTTGAGTTATCAGGTCACAAATTTACCCTAATACCACACTCGGAAAGAATCCGTCTATAGTTTTGCAATAAAAAGGTTGCGTCGTTGACAGCGTGGCCATTTTTATGTGCAAATAAATTGCACTCACTAACCTTGGGTTGTCGTATAGACACTCGCCAGTCATGTGCCCGGTGTAACATGCAGTCACAGATATCAAAACGATGATTGGCAGACATAACCAACCAGCTTGAAAACATGCGTAAGGTACCGCCATTACACCCACGCCCTGGATTAGGTTAATCACATTCCAACTGCTCACCCAAGCTGGTGTTGTTCGATATGCATTATCGTATACACTCCATTGTTGATGTTTGCCTGATTCCATCATCATGGGCAAAATGGCTCTGCCTTCATCCTCAGCATCTTCAGATCCACGTGAAACCTGATCTTCCTGTTCTTCTTCCCGCTCTCCTTTCTCTTCATCCAAATCACCTTCTTCCATCGAGCGGCGCTCGATAATACTGTAGGCACTCACTAGCGAACTGACAAAGCTTGTTGCAGGTAAGTGTTGAAGACCTGATTTCCATGTCTGACTGAGAAGGGAATGACCTCTGGTTTCAGTGTGACTGCGTGAATGATTCCATCCAAATGAGTGATTCACTGGAGATCTCACCGTTTCCATACGACTTGAATAATTTTGCACCGATCCAGGTTGATCTCCTGTGGTAGAAAATTCGTTTGATCTAGTCGGAGGCTCCTTGGTCCCGATTTGATAAGATCGATGAAACTGAACAATCGATTGGTGATCACTTTGGTTCTGATATCTGCGTTGTTTCGGCGTATACTGTTTCTGTTGTGGTGTGCTAGTCGTTACCACCTCACTGACCGCACGGGAGCGTTTCTTGAACAATAGTGACCAAACGTTTGGTACTTCATTATCCATCCTGCCACTGGTAGTTCTCCTGAAATTCCGGCTACCAACGACTCCAGTACGCGGTTGTAGTCAAGCCGTTTAGCTCCAAATAATCAAACAGTCTGCTGACTCCATGAAACAAGCATTAGGGGCAGCCTTGTGAATCCACTCATGTGGTTAGCACAGTTTGATTGGTTCTAGTCGATCACATAACATGACCCTGAATAATCTTGCTGCCAGCCTAGGTCACGGCAACGCTGGTGATGCACAAACGATTACAAACACAAATGCAAACAAAATTGGGTCAGAATGTTACTCATTGGAACATGATGTCAAAATTAATTTTGTGGTTTGATACTGATTTGTGCTCATTGATTTTGTCGTTCCCATTCCTTTTCTTGATTTGTTAGAATTCGGTAACCCCTGCTGAAGGATTTATCTACCTACAGACTTCCTCAGCTGATTAGCAGGAAACGGACTAATTATATACCAACTTGATCGACAAAATACCACCACCATTCAGAGCTCATCAATTTAAACCGAAGTAGGTCTATTTCATTCTGAACATATGAATGTCCGATCAGTCATCGTTTAAGTAGCTTTTCCAACAAACATTTAAACCGATGCAATCAATCTGCTATAGGCTAAAGCGTCATCGGCAACCCCCTCACCCCAGCTTCTACCTTGTGCCGCTTACCGGACGTGATCAATCGGATACGGTGATGACTTTCGGACGTGAATGTCGCGACAGCAAATCCCCCTGTCACCAGCCAACCTCCCCACTTGGCAGCCCACTGTTGGACGCAGCCTCCTTCCTGAAAAATGGACGTATACAATTATTTCGTTATGAAAGAGAATTTCTAAAAAAAGATTTAAAAAACCTGCTCATGAAACCCATCAAGCAGAGTTATATCTAGTATGATGCCCATATATACCTATGTACCAAAACAGCATGATATGCCCGTATACTGACCAGCAGACCCTCGAGACTACACACACACTGGCAATACACCTCTATCATTGTCACAGCTTTTATTCATCGGTTACACCTTGCCTCGAAGGACAGCTGGCCAAATGTGTTATACAATCAGAGAAATACTGTTAGGGAGGATCAAATCTAATAAATGTTCCCGTTTCGTATATCGATCGAAGAAAATTATTCATCATGCAATGCAAAATTGAACCAGCGAAATATAGATTACAGTGCCCGAGTTTTGGCTACAGTATTTGAAGCAGTTTAGCAGGCTGATACGTGAACGTCCTGCTGCACTTATTGTAGCAGTAGTAAATTTACATTGTTAGAAGTATGTTTCACAAACGGATGGATGGACAAAATTTCACCGGAACCAAAAGAATGATTTAGAGGTGTAACTGAGATTCTTATGAGAAACTAATACATAAATACATAAGTATGGAAGTGATTGGACAGGAGAACACTGGTTACGCATACCTGATGAGTGGCAGGAACCGCTAAACCAGAGACGTATCTACGGAGAAATTTAGCACACCACTCTTAAATCAGACATACTACTGATAACAAAAACTCCTACCTTCGGACTGTCCTCTTTCTGACGTACGAAAAACTTCAGACGAATCACCCAGTGATTCTTAAAAGGACTTATCATCCATTCACGTTCATCATGCTTCATGGGAGATTCTAATGAGTAGCAGTTGGGTCATTTCAAGGTTTCTTCGACGGGACTCGTTGGATGCAAGGAAAAGTAAAATAGCAATTTAAGCATAATTGATATTGACGGACAAATTGTTTGCACTTGGTCGGCTGGCAATGCACAGAAGGGTGAGCAGTCCACCATGATCCTAGGCAGTGCAAAGTGCAAGTGATGCAATTTCAGATAGGACGTTTAAAAGTAAGGTAGATTAGTGTAAGTAGAACCAATGGAAGACTGGTAGTTTATGCTTTTCCAGTAGCAATAGAAATATGCGTGACCTAATTACTTTTACCGTCGCTTGCCTCGTACTCTCTTATTAGTGGCAGGTATTGGCAGCAGGGTAGTTTGAGGTGGCCATTTGATGAAAAAGTAGAAAATCCAAAAGCTTTAGTCAGCACACTGGATCGTGTAGGTGCAGTTAGACTACCGGTTTGAGGTCCATGGGATCCTCTGAATAAGTGATTTGAGACAATAGGGGGCTGCCTCAATCCAACAGTCAGTGATTTTAAATTCGAAACCTATCTTCTTTAACTTACTATTTTTCAAACTATTTTTACCATTTGCCGTTCATTTCCTGTTTTAGCAGATGATGCTGAGGTAGCAACCAGGAGCAGAGCACGTTGGCGCAAGGTTATTGGTTGCCCAAAATGAAACTGAAGCTTTTACCATGGTGGCTGTCGAACACTCCTGTTCCCCTCCTTTCCTGATTTCTTTAAGTCATCCAGAACATTGACGCACCACTTGGTGTTATTTCATCTGTTACCTTCCCTTGCATTTTCGTTATTGCTATGGCCTCAGCAAATCACGCATACAGTAATCCCGAGAAACAAAATGTATCATGCCCACATGTTTACAGCTTTATATTATATTCTTCCAAATCCTGGAAACGTTACTTACACGGAAATTCATTAGCCATATGATCCACGAGACCAGACCTTAAAGAATCTTGTCAAGTTAACTATGGGTTTCCATCACAAGAATGAAATCCACACAAGCATGGACCGGTAACTTCTTCAGTTATCAAAGTATCTAATGAGTGCTCGATCAGCTGAGTTCCGACGGTCGCAGTCATCGGACTCTAGCAACAAGAGCCTTACATATGATGAAAGGCAGCAACTAACCGATTAGACGGAGTTTCTAAATAAACGAGATCTACGGGACAGCATAACGTAGGGATTAAAGACTAAAGTGGCAATTCACTGATTTGCTGACCTGACGGTCTATGGAATAATTTACTATTTTGTTTTCGCCTGCACAGTCCGGAGTTTGTTGACCTGAGACGATCAAATGATGCTAGCATATCTATCCACCTGATTAAAATCATGGGCGTAGTTCCTAGACTGAAGAAGTACCTGGTGTCACGAGGAATCTGATTCTAAAGACAGTGAAAATTCAACCTGTTTTTTATGTTTATCTGGAATCTGTATGCAAGCCGCCAATTGATTATTCAAACGTTATTTCCATGCCAAATATTTGCTATCGGCACTTCCATATTGATCAGTTTTATCGATTTAATTTCACCTACACAACTACCAGTCACTTTTGCTTATTAGTGCAATGTGCACCATAACTAATCATCCAGTTTCACAACTAGGATTTCCAAACCTGAATGGAATAGTTCAGTTTATTGCAGATTAGTTTTTGATTCTGTTTCATGAGTTACACTTTAGACCATTTGTGAGTGAAATAATGATGTTCAACTATATTTTCTTGTGTGGTAACTACATTTTAAACAGGCAGATAGGTTTCTGAATAAGTCTACAATACCTCACGAGTATGAGCCAACAGATTAAGCCAGCCCGAGTTAAATAAACTCAGCATAACGAGAATATACGAAAATGGTTGCAACACAGTTATGGGATCACTGTATTCCTGATGCGTAAGTTTTCAATCGTTTATGCGATTTCCGTTCATTTTATCACGTGTTTGAGGCTCAATCTTCAGATCACTTAAATCGATTGATATTTCACAATCACACTACATGAGATGGCCGAAAACAGAAGTAGAGTGAAAAAGAAAAGCGGATTTCTTTAGATCCCAAAAATCATGATCGACCACGAATAACTTTTGAACGACCCTAAGTACCTTGGTGAAGACAGAAGATCAATGATAAAGGGTTGTTTTTATTGACTCGACAAGTCCACCTCCTCGTAACTAAAGAAACCATTGAAATTTTAAGTGGATTAATAATTGGAGCCACTGCTGAATGAGATTGTCTATCCGAGACGCATAAATCATGAGTGGTGGAATCACGGAAGCTGCACCGTATAATAAGTAGTCTGAAGTATTTCATGAAAAGATTCAATAAACCATGAAAAGATTTCAACTTAAACGACCTTCTCGGTCGATGATTAATTACCGCGAGAATGTTTTGAAGAAAAATAATTACCTTTTCATATATCATTCTAATAAACCACTTCTGTTGGGATCAGAACGCTCTTCATCAAAACGAACAGATGGACCCAAAAACTTTGGGTGAAGTGAAAATATAGTCATCTTTCAACAGGTCTACTGGGAACCATTTGCTGCATCAGTATTGGAACCAAAATATTCAGACAAAATTATACCTTTGTGAACAGGCCATAGTCCCCATAATGACAATATTTGAATTTTCTGATCTGAACTCACTGAGGAACTTGCAATAAACCATTTTTGGGAAAATGAAAAATGTCCAGAAGAGGGCTGGCAAACGGTCGTGAAATTTAAGCTGGAACAAAGAGCAAAAACAGTGTACATCAGGATAGACATTTGCTCATAGAAGATGGGCAGTTCTCTTCGGTAGCTAGGGACTGAAAAATTTGATCCGTTGTTATTCTGGGTAACCCGGATTGCGGAATGCGCAATAAATTTTACAGGATGATTAGTTTACAAACGACATTCGATCGTCGTCGTAACTGCTAGTGCCTTGATGTCGATTAGGTGCATGTGACTCTGTGCCAGCAGGCCACGAAATCTAAAGGCTGCTTATTAGCCAATCTTTGGGAACAGATGTATTGAGCCAAGGGCCGAGTGGAAACGGCTTTCCTTAGCTAGAATGCCGACCTTCAGATAAATCATTGTATGCCAGTGCTTTGGAACCTTAGGCTGGAAAATCTGCTGTCGTTGAATTATGAACAACTTTCGGATTGCCAATGACTTTCACCTCCCTAGGCCGATATTTTTTCAATACACCCACATCTGATCGAAAATCGATTCTTATTATCCTAGCTCATTTCAACAACGATATTTGGTTGACTTGTCCATTCCACGACCGAGAAATTCGGAATTACCCCGTTGTTCGTTTGTCATACCAGCTCTGTAAGTTACTTAAGGTAGACCACAAGTGAACCAACTTCATCAAATCCCCTAAAAAATGTTTTCAATGTCGTTTTTGCTTTGATTTTCCTAGTATAACGTCTCCATCGTATCGAACGACTATCTATGTGCGATGTGCTCCGACAGTGAATTCTCGTAGGCCTCATACTCTCAATCCCACGTCGCCCTTTTTTTACAACAAACACTTAATGTATTCATCATTCACCGGACTATTCAGTTCATTAGCAGTCTCTGGTTATATTTGTCATCTCCAGCTGGTTTTAGAAAGCTTGATTTGAAGTTAAATTAGTCCATATTTTTCGATAATGCAAAATGGAGTCTGGAAAGTCTCATTAAGTTGTTTAACTGAGCAATCTGATGAACTAATGTGAACTATGAGACGCACCGTAACTCCAATGAAAGGGTGTGTTTATATCAACTCAGATCAGAATCACTAAAACCAGGGCGGCACACCAACATGATGACCGGTGGCTACTAGATGTCTGGCAATTATTATGCGACGAGAACTCTTGCAGTATACCAGTTGTTAAGTGCAAAACGATGAACTTGTATCTGTTGTTCATCACATCACAAAACTCATACATGAATAAGACTTTTGTTTCATAATCACACTTCAGATTTTGAAGATGAACCACTCCTCGGAAATTTTAATCTTGCTGCATGTCAACTTACATGACTAGAAAACTAATTACAAAATAAAGCAACAATGCACCAAGACAGGTGAAAAGATTTTTTTGCGCCTCTTCAGAAGTAACCACATTGGCCCAACAGGTGCTGTCTATCATTCATATTGGTGATTCTGGTCTCCGGAATTAAGGTTCCCAACTCTGCGCCAGCTCCTAATTGGAGTCCCGTCTGGCCTTTTATAGTTAAAGAAATTCCCAAGTTACCATCTCGACTTCATGTTATGTGCATTTTTTGCCGAATCTGCTTTAGAACACGAAAGCAGTGCAAAATCCTCCGTCCAAACGGAACTGCTTTGAAGTTTTCCCAGTGTGCTGATGAACAGCATGCACGTGATACTCTTGACCTGCTTTTCAGTCGTCACCATGTGCTTTCTTTCTTAACCCGGTTCAGTGCTTCAATCGAACCATTTGTTTGCCACATATTGACCTACACCTACACAGGACCCATCGATTACACCGATTGCTTCACCTGCTTCAGAGCCTTACTTGCGCCCAAACGTTCCGTCTGCCTTCAGGATGGTCTGTACTTAAATAGCTTTCAAGCTCCAAGGGTAGCTGACAAACTGCGACCGGAGGCGTTTAACAAGACCAGCTCAGCTTTGTCACCTAACATTAGGTTCATACCGACGACCACCTAGTCTAGCCGAGTTCCATAAGAAGCAATAAGCAGCTGAGCATCGTTTGCACTCCATTCCCTTAAAGTTCGCACCATCTCCTGAATCTCGGACGACTTCATCTTATGGCATCCGCCTGGATTCCGATTGTACCGGAGACCTTATCAATGAGCATGCGAACGGTCGTGATGAGCACAATGCAGCCAAGGTCATTTGCTTGGCTATATGGAAATTGTGGCCATCGTGCGGCAAGCCTGTCCAAGTCGTAAATCACTCAGGTTTATTTAGATTCAGTCGCATCTCCCGTGAAAAAGCAACCCTGGTTAAGTCGTAGGTTTCGCTGTCGGATATGTATGCAAGCAGTCAAAGTCTACGTCCGCACGAAGACACACGACTTGTGTACATGACCTCTTCCACTCTTACTTGTTAATCCTGATATAACCTCTCCCCTTTTCTGTCTACTGTTTCACAGCCGGTCGTCCACCGATACACCAATCTGGCCAGAGATACTGTTTGCCTGACACGACTCATACTACTGTCCATACCCGTCATTTTGATCTGTGATCCTCGACAGTGGTATGGTCAGGTATAAACACAAAATTTGTCATCGTTTCAAAAATTGTTTACACCCAAATCTATCGTTCGATAGGTTCACCTTTTGGGAAATGCTGGTCACAGCTAGCTGAGCACGTCATCGGCTGATTCTCCTTACCCGGTATATTCACAGGCTTGACAAAGTAATGAGCTGCCTCTTCTGAAGTACAGTAACGGAGGGAGCCCTTTCATACACCTAAGCGCCACCTCAACATCTTCACGTTCAAAAGCGTATTGCCGACTGCTCTGGTTTAGAGATGTCAAAAATCAAACAGTCTGTCTCCGGACGCTCTTAAGTTTGTGTATTGGATCCGAGATTTTGCCTGCCAATTAGCCGTCTTGTCCTAACAATGGAAGACAGTCCACCTAATTTTGCATTAAAAACAAATATATATATATGATCAATGAATGTTAGCAACTTAACCGCTTGCCCATTGTTCCATTCTCTCAAGCGTGTTGATCAGATTTTAGCCGAGCCACTGTGTAAGCAGTCCAGTTAGATACAATCATCGGAGATGTTTTATAGAAGCAGAAAATTTTCATTTAGTTAAATCACTTTGTGAACAACAAGCGATGTCAAAGGTATGTTCTACTATGCATTTCGTCATTAACACTGCTTCTGGTTTTATTACCTCCCTTTGACTGCTAGAGAATATTTTGGAAAACTTCTCTACCCCATGAAAAATGAATACTAGATTCATTCAATGAATTCGTGCATCACTTTTTAGCAAAATCTGCATACACTTCCCATTATTCGAAATTAATCTGTCGCTATTTGCAAAACATTCCACATTGTCTATTCTCTTTCCTGTATGAAATGAAGAGATTCTACGATGGACTTATTTTATGGTCACCTAGTAGTGTGTGTCAGCTCTGAAGGTGGAAAAAGCATCAGTCACCTGACATTCACAGAGTAGCCTTCACCACTGGACGACCAATTACGCGGTTCGCCTTCCATCCCCTAGTTACCTTTGCTCCGTAAATCCGTTATTCTGTTCTTTGCACCTATCCAGACAGAGAAAAATGACGTTTAGTCTTGTGATGTAACTGCATTTGGCCCTTCGTTTGTTATCAACTTTTTCAATGGACCAAGAGCGTTTTGCCACAATAATCGAGCCAAAATGTGATGTAGTGCAGCGAAGTTGCACGATTCGTAGTCTACTTGCTTTCCACATCCCCATTCTAGGTTTTGAGGGATTCAATCGTTAACAAAAATAAGACCACCTTCTGTCACATTCTCCAGCTCGATTTACCATTACGTCTTTGCTTTAACAATTGACAAATTGACATACACATCATCCAAGTATCCCATGATTCGCTGTTTGCTTAGTATGACTCCATTCTTATATTAAAATGCTGTATGTATTCGCATGCATCTTTTTCTGCGATCTCCTGTTACCTCTTCCTATTCCTCTGAAATAAAAGCAAACGCTAAACCACATGGACGTCATAATCTCAAAAATGATTTATTGTTGACAAAGGAGTATAGTCCCTCAGCGTCTTGATCTGTATGTCTAACTCTTCACGAAGCAGCTGAATAATTTAGGCCCCGAAAAGTTCGCAGACGGATATATACCTCAGCGCATAATTAGTTCAAACGGAATTTTGTCGATGGGCTTGTTGTCAATTGGAATGGATAAACAAGCGAATGCCCATGTGTCAACACTACAGAAAACGGGAAAACGGAAAAATGCAAACAATTCTAGAACACCTTAGTAATATTGTAGTAAAGTGTGGACATAGTCCGCAAACTTGACCTCATCAGTTCGCACAACAAATTCATTCAAACTATTAGGTGTGTGCTTCCGACGACTCGTAGAATTTTCTACCAATTAGTCAATGTCAAATGGCAGCTAATATTTTGAGCTAACACAAAAAAGAAAATTAGTAGACGGAGTCTTAAGTTCAACATTTCAGTTGCATAGACTGGGCAAGTGTCTGTTTTTGAAATTCGTCGATCATGAAGCAACAATATCTGGGAAGAAAAGTCAATGTCATAAGTAGAATTATGAAAGTGAAGTGAATGGGGTTTTAGAATACGTTGAATACAGTCCGAAATTATCTATTACGATAAGCTAAACCTATGATCCGGTTAAATCCGTTCAGGTTGTCGTAATACTATGATGAGACAGCAGTCTTCCTTGTAATATTCAAAGAACACAAATCATTTACCTCAACACAAAAGTCTGTCAACCAGGATTTTGTCTTACATTGTGTGTATGCATCTGGAAGGGCAATCGACTACAGTCTACTCAACCAGCAACGACTACGATGTAGAAACTGGGATATTATCTAACAAAAATGTAGGAACTTAAGAGAACGAGATGTATTCAACTAAACTGAACACCTATTCGGACAGGGACATGTGACCCTGGGACGTTGTTTAGCCTTCGCAATGGTTCCCTTGGGCCAACGAAACATCATCAAATATGGACAACCGTAACTAATAGATATATCTTAACAAAACTTGCTTGCCGAAACCATACACAGTTCTAGTTATCAAACTTATCAGCCAAGCGCTACAAGCATTCATTTACATGCACACGTTTTTCGAATGTCAAATTATTGTTGCCGTTGACGATTTTTATTTTCATTTCGCATTTTGGTTGTTCTTTCCGAAATACTTTGATTCTAAGATCTACTATATAACTGAAAATGCATTTAACTACCGATTACTGTTTTGCATTTCATGACTGGTGAACACATACTGACAGCAGCGTGCTGATGCTACCAGACTATTGACTGTTTTGCATTGCCAAGTGATTCATTCCTGCAGTCTAATCTGAGTTTGAACGGCTCTTTGTACTAGGGGTATTTAGGTGATCTGTTTGTTTGTGCACACCGTGTCACTTTTCGTCAACTGACCTCTTACCCTTCATGACTAAGATTAATGAGTATAAGCTAAAAGCGACATTATTACGTTACTTAGCGTACGAATTTTCGTGCAACAGTACGAAGAGTTCCACACGCGCTTAAACAATTTACAATCCACCAAGGTTGGGATTTCATGTATTTATTAGTCGTTCACATTTGTAAACCAGTGGAAATGCTATGAGAAAATAATGCAAAGGATGAATTACCAGAATTAGCAGTTGCGAATGGCCATCCGAAATAAGACGTCATCCCAAACAGAGCACTATCTGAAACAAACAGGTTGCAGCACTTCTAATAACACTTCCATGTACTCTGTGCTTACTAGACATACCGAACCGGATACAGCAGAATGTCGTCGGTTATCAGATGACTTTAAACCCAATACTAATAGACATCAAAAATAATTATTCTGGGCCTTCGTTGAAGTAAACCAAATGGTAACAATAAATAGAATAACCCATATATTCTGTTCTTTGCCTATTTTCACAAATTCCAGAGTTGCGTTTAGTCAAAAAGACGCCATATAAACTCAACACCGCAATTTGATCAGCGGTTCAAAGTGCCTGTTGTACTCATCAGTATTCACCATGTTCGCCAGATTTATAACCAAATGAGAACTTCCGAGGTTACCGTGAAAGAGGGATGTTCCGGGATAAGTAAATGGGAGATAGGATCGAAAGTTGGAACGAAACAGAGCAGGAAAAACAAGAACAAGCGGTCACTTACCGCATACCAGTGAATTGAGTCACAAAGTGTAACACAATTAGTTTTCATGAAATAATTCACCATGTGATATCATCGCTCAACTCACCATAAAGAAACCATGGAAGCACTCACTGTACAGCTGTTTCATCCTTGTTAGGAATCATCAGCAGTGCATATCCACCGCGCCCGAACTGGGACGCGAACCCGGGACGAACGATTCTCAGTCGAACGCCTTAGCCATTACGCTACCAGGCACGCTCCCAACGGTTTGTTCAACTTCACCAAATGATAGATAATATCGCACATATCCGTCACTGATTTGCACGGTTACTGTCCGCTAGCTCAAGCGATCGATCCCTACTGATAGATGACTTCTCTGCAGGTAGCCCAAGTACGACGAAGGCTTTGGATATGACCAACACAGCTTGATTACTTGATACATGTTAGTAGTAGGAAATTGAATGCTGAATGATGATTCCTAACAGCTGTGTAGTGCTCCCATGGTTTCTGTACGATGAGTTGAGCAATCGTATCACATGGTGAATTATTTCATGAAAACATTCAATCTCCTACTACTAACATGTATCAAGTAATCAAGCTGTGTTGGTCATATCCAAAGCCTTCGTCCTAAATATTCTTTGTTTTCTAAACTTATTTTTTGTACATTGTGCAATATTTACATGTCTCTTTGACAGTGCTAATATTTTCTCTACTACCTTAGGTAATTCAGCGAGGAATCATTTTTGATTAACAGCATATTCTATAACCCCTTAGTGGATCTCATAGCAAAAATGTACCCCACAAAATGGACAATTTTCACAAACCTTTTACAGTTCCTTGGTTAGCGTTATTTTTGATCAAACTCTTATCAGTCTATTCAGGATTAATCGTTCGACAGACGCAATAGTGACTTTTTCCTCCCCTCTAGTGACTGCATACCAGTTGATTAAATATCTTCTTATGCATGAGACGTAACCTTGGCTTTCATTGATCCAAATGGGAAATGCGTTATATTAAGTGGGTGGTTATTTTGAAATTGTCTTCTAATAATGAGGTACATTTGTGAAACTGTTGTGTTTATTGTGTTTATACTCCGAATCTACCATTCCTGCAAATATGAAGGACAACAAAGCGAATCCAATTAAGGGGGAGTGGTGAAATGCGTAGATCATATTATAAAATAATACGTTATTCAGTTTTGTTTTAAGATGGCACCACATTTACAAATTGGGCAAGCATGTTACTGTCCAGGTAGAAAAGCCATGTAAATACTTCTCCCGGAAAACGCTACTCCGAAGGCACCCATCAGGACTCCAAATATACAAATGCATACACGAATTGCTTTGCTGAATCCGGACAAGTGAGTCCAAAATAATAGCAAATGGAATAGGGCAGGAAAAATGAAGCACAATAAACTGCCTGTGATTGCACCAACCAGGCCCATGACGAGGGCAAAGTGTGGTACCATAGTACCGAGCATCAAACCCAAAGTGATGATCGAGCATCGACTGGACATAAACCATAAAGTATGCAGTGAACAAAACCGCGTTTGAACAAAAAACGATTGGTCAAGGTAGAATTTTGCGGCGCAATCCAACTGTTCACCCATAACATGCAAAATCAAAGGTAGACTGAAAAAAACGTTCAACAGGACAGACACGTGGACGGAAATGACGAGAGCAGGGTGATTGACCATACTTTCCGTGACTGCTTGGGCCACAGTGGGTCCAAATACCATGGCAGCAAGAATACCAAAAACCGCCTTGGTTACCGCGGCCACCCCGAACGATATATTCATCATTCGATTGTACTGCTCCGGTTTTTTCATAGTCCCCTCAATACCTGGTAGTATAGCATGTGCGCAATACGAGAATACAATTATGCTCAGACTGACTGGTAACTGAGACAATGTAGAAGTGGGAAAATTGGTCCATATGTGCTTCATTCCGGGCAGACTCATTGCACAATAAACGAGCACCAGAGTAATGCTGCCAAACAGACCGATCAGGGCGATCACACTGAACCAGGCCACGACACGCATTTGTGGATACAATAACAGTGGTACACATGCACCCGTCATGATTACTGTCCAATAAGTAACCGGCCAACCATAAGTCATCAGGGGACCGAATAAGGCGGAAGCGGATTGTCCCAACAGAATCATGTAGAGCACACTGGCGCCGAACAGTTCAATTATGGCAATCACATTTGCGAAGATATAGCCGAACTTTGGAAATAGTTGTGCTGCCACCGAGGCAATAGTACTGTGAATGCGGACACGATTTGCCAACTGAGATGGGCTTTGATAATAGCTGCCGGTTGGAATCAAACAGGAAGGAGTTGAAAAAAAAACGGGCGAAAATTTGTTATGATATATTTCTTCAATTGTTATGCGCTAAATCACCAATAACAATGCATCAGCAATCATATATGATGTGTAAAACGCTGCAATCATTCCACGGCAGGTCAGCTCCCAAATGATTTCTCCTCAATAATTTTAGTACCTAAAATAGTGGCTGATGTCAGGGTAAACATTCAAGGTAGAAAATCTCATAGATTATACTGGCGAACTGGGGTCAGCAGTTACCTTTAAAGACATTTTATAAAGAAGCCACAATAAAGCTCAAATATGTTGGTTTCTATAAGAAAATGAAGGGAAAGAAACTATTTTTAAGTTTCATAAAAAGCTTGACACCAACCAAGAGCACTCTCTAAACCACAAAACGTATAAATTTCAAATGGTGATCTAAAGTATTTTTTGACAACCACAGAGTGAAATAGGATATTCAAAACTGAATATCTGTCGTAGCCTATAATGTGTTCCACGAAGTTCTAGTTTTAAAGGGGTTCATATTGTTGGTGTTATTCTTAATATTGTTGCTACTAATATTATACTTGTTGTTTTTATCAATTCGAGTGAAGATCAGAAATCTGTGACCTTTATTAAGTAAGGTGTCCAAGTGATCGCCTTTTGTCAAAGGTTGTTTATAGTTCTGCAGCCACATTGAAATTCAGGGTATCGGTTAATTACTAATGACTGCTGTTATCAGATGCAGTAGTATCATGCCAGGTAGCATCATTCGCCCAGACAAAATTCAAACTTAATAAACTGGCAAATCCAGATGGTATTTACATTTTTCATCTTATTTTCAATTGATTTTAAATTGATTTTAAATCTGAGAGCGTGCCTTATTTTCAAGAAATTCCTAAGAATATCAACAGAAATCAGGAAGACATTTTCGGTACTCAAGTAGATCAGCTTGCGTCAACTTGAAGATCGAACGTTCTAGTTCCATATCCATCGTTCTTGGGATTCTGGATCAAGGAACCCGAAAATACTCAACCAGGTTGCAAGATTACTCGCACAATGCATCCCGTACCCAAATATGTCTCAAGTAGAATTTCACTGACTGCGCAACTTCAACTTCTCATTAAAAACAGACTAGAGCAACCACAAACACAAATGATTATGAAATTCTGTTTCAGGCTTCATCCAACAGTTCACATGTAGCTGCAGTGACATTCGTATTAAAAGAACAAACATAGGGATATCTGCAGGTACAACCAAATGAACAGAAAATGCAAAATCTCGAAGTTTTTGTGACGTTTAACTAAACCGATATCACTCAAGTCCAAACCCAGAGTGGCCACCCAACATAAAGCCAAGCGGATTGTGTCTTCAAGACACTGACCTAATATTTCACCCTGTCCAAATATAGGCTAATATCCAAAAGGCCTAGAGTCAGTTTGGAGTTCTCAAAAACTTTGAGGCATATATTTTTCTCCTGTGCTCTGCAGACCACACGGGTTTGTGGTGTGGAGCTACTGTGACATATATATCGTTTTTTTCTCAATAGCAGTAAGCTGATGGTGAATAGCTATCAATCCTTTCCAAATTCACTACTACGTGGGCAAAATTTATATTGGTCGTCAGTTGGACATCGTGCCATCGGTAAGCACGAAGTTCACAAGATAGTAATTTTTTATTTGTCCGGTTCCAATCGATTATTATCTCTTTGTAATAAGCAAATCCACTAGCGGAACATTGCTTAATAGTGAGCGGTTTCACCGATAAGATAAATTATCCAGAAGATTTTTTTCAATTAAAAAACAGGAACAATAGGCTTTCATTACAAATTCACTGTTCTTTCCCTCGCATTAACAAGTTTCGTCATCTTATTACTAGTAATATCGGGTCAACCGTTATATTAAGTTACATTCTGTCATGACCCATAAGGTATTTTAGTTACCTACACCGCTTTTTACAGTTCTCCGATAAACATCATAATTAAGGCAAAAACAACATAGATTATCACGATCTAATTCTGAAGGAAAAATGTCAATAATGCCAGCAGATTATACTCTAAGGTAAAATTCATGAGTTGCTTACTCTTCGCATGGCTCTTCTGGATAACGATACATAGTTTCAACAAGAAGCTTGCCCGTGAAGCAGCACAACACAGCAACACCAATAATAATTGGTAGTGATGCCCATCCGGCACAGATACAAGCATATGGGATCCCAAGTATTCCGATCCCCTGTATGAGATTGACTACATTCCAACCAGCTACCCAGGTTGGAGTAACTCGCTTTTCTGGATCACTCAGACTCCGCTGATCACGAGGTCCTTTAACACTGGGCTGGTCCGATGCTTTCGGAGCCTCCTCTGACAGATGCTCTGACACAGACATACGGGCACTCCGCAACGAAGAGATCAAACAGTATACCAATAAATCACTAGCCGGTCGATGAAGGAAAGGCTGACGCTCAACTGCATCTAAATAAGCAGTACATGGCGTACTCGTTCTCAAATGGGAAAAAATATTCGGAATACTGTCGGAAGCATGCGGATCGCAAGTTGGCTTCACTCGAGACGGAACTCCTTTAATCCCATAGTTTGGAACAGATACTGGTAACGAAGTTTTTGTGAGCGTTCGTATACCAGATAAAGCCTCTGCACTAACAACGGTCTCCTGGTTGGACACTGTATCCAGTTCACACAGATTCGTGGGTCTTGTCGGTAAGGAACCGGTACAGCGTACAGGACGAGTTTTGGATATACTGATCATCCGCTCGATGACAATCGGACTGCGAGGTAGGTCGGGCCTGGAAGATAATCGTTTGCCGTTGTTAATAACCCCAGTCAAAAAGTTCACTTCATCCATCGAATTCAGTTTAGATCAAGCCATACTAGAACTTCGACGGTCACATGTGACATTGGTGTTTTACAAACTGTTATTTGTCGACCGAGTGAAGAGTAACTGAGTAAATCATATGAACTTAATCGGCTATGGTGTGGTGTGAAACATGAGCGCATCGCAACGAAAACAGCCTATAACTATCGGCAATCATAAGCTGCCCTACCAAAAGGCCGTGTTGGGGGTGTCAGAAGGATAGAAAGGCGTAGTTGGTTAGACTGCCGGTCTGATCTGGTCATATGATGCCCTGTGTTGTTGACTGTGGGTGATGTTGGCGACCTTGGAAACACTGACACTTGACATTATGCTCTTCGATAAAAATAGGTCAATGGAACCGACAGCTGTAACGTTCACAAAGCCATGGTGATGGTCGTTATTTCCAATGGCGTGTATGGTTTAGGATTTTTTAAATTAAATTAAACTGAGTGTTCAATCGAGTACTCATAAGTTTGGCTTTGAAGTAATCAACTGTAAGCGAATTAAAGTCATTCGTTGTATCATTTACAGCAGTAGCCATCAGTTTAACTGCCCCAGTTGGAATGACCGGAATATTACGCAAATTATTTTCTCGGAATACCAGTTTCCAACAACCTACCTAAAGAATGACGATAAAATACTAGACTCATTTGGTGATGCCTATTCAAACATTGTGGTGAATATCAGCCAGTGATCTTCTACGGAGAAGTACCATCCGGAAAAGAATGTTCCACGCTGCTATCAAGTCGGTTGAACAACTAATGTCACTTTTGCTCAACCCCGTCAGAGAGTACAACTCGGCTTGGTGTACCACCTTAGGAGTATCACTGACCGACGAGCCACACAGGGGGGCCTGTCTTACGCTGAAGATTCAACCATGCCCGAACTGTCAGGAAGTAGATGCCTGGTATTGCATGCTCCCAACCCTCCGGATTGAAGGTTGATTTGAGTTGACAAAACAAATGGAAAAAATGAGTGGGAGAATGATTGATCCAAGAAAATGAGATTCCACTCAACCAATTCCCGCCGCCCTGTGGGTAAGTTCTTGACGGAAAAAAGACCTTGGTTGAGAATACTGATCGTTCTCCTGCTTAGTGTCTGGGACCTAACAGTACCCGCTTACAAATCTCCATGAATGACATGAAGATAGTAAACTCCACACTGCATCTATCATCGAGCTGTCACTTGCATTGACCAGAAACGGTAGTAATAATGTATGCTTCTGTCCAGAGTCCCCCTCCTGGGTTAGTCCCCAACTGGCTCGTGGGTAAGACTTTTGAGTCGGGGGCTCCCATTAAGGTTCCAAAGGAAAACTTCTTCTACAAGATGGACAGCCCAAATATCTCCAGCACTATTTCTACAGGGAACCTACTAACTCCCGTTCTTTAGACTTAACGATTGTTGAAGATACCAAGAAAACGTGCTGATCCGAAGACAAGAAACTTCAGGCGTTTCAACACGATTTTCGTGAAATAGGAGTTGCCAGGGTCCTAGCAAACACTGGGAACAGGCCCAAGAGGTTCCGCATTCAGCGATAACAGCCACAAAGAATTGCAATTCGTGTGAACTTTAGAAACAGCGGATATCCTCGACCTCAGCTGTTCTGTTGGAAGATGGTAAATTCATTCTCATTGATTTCACATACAATAAGAAACGTGAATCCACGAAGTGTCAAAAGAATGAGAAGTGACCGTGAGGAGTGATGGACATGGGAGTTTGGGAAAATGGGGCAAGCTGCAGCCATTGGAAATAGCCTCAAAATTTACCAACTGATTACAAATAATAGATCGCGGAAACCAAATGTAGTCGAAGTGGTCAAATAACGAGCGAATCACCTAATCACTGTCAGGCATTTTGGCTGGAAGTTTGGGGAAAACATTTTGGGTAACATTTAACGTGCACACGGTCGAAGGAGACCTACCAAGTATGTATGAAAGTAAATCGGTTCTCCAACACAAATGAAGATGAGCGTGGAAGTAGGTTTCCCTAGAAGCATAACTCCTCTGGATCAGGTGGGTTGCCCTTGGCCCTCTTCAAGGACTGTGACAAAGTGCTAATGTCGGAGTGGGCAAAATTCAATCGGGAAAAGAGAACAGATTCCTAAAGATTGGTGTGTAATGGTGATTGTACGGATTTATAAGTAAAGCGATAGGTCCTCATGTAAAAATCACATGAAATAATTTGTTAAGCAACGAATCCAGAATGCTCAGGGGCATTGGCCTCCGCCGATTATCTGATACCCCCTAAATGTTTTAGAGACATCTAAGTCGCTTTCCGACCCGGTCGGGGTTTTATTGACCAACGCTTCACTTCTTGACAAATCCCAGAAAATACTTATACATTTCGTAGACCCAGAATTTCTGTCTTCCTTGACCTGAAAGCAATGTTTGACTCAGTCCACCTTGCAATCCCATGGCGCGTCCTACTACAAAGGGATGTGGAAGAGAAATTCATTTCACTTTTCCAATCTCTGTTTGGGAACAGCCGAAGCCAAGTTTGCGCTTACGATGATCTTTCCCCGAAATGGGTAGCTTGCCTCTCTAATCTTGTCTTTTCACTCTTGGTATTGAGATCACTACGGTGGTTACTCTATCCTCATATCAGAATGGTGGTGCTGATGTCTTCTCAAACGCGAAGCTATCTAACTTAAAATAGACTGATGACGTTGTGCTGCTAAGTAAAGATTTAAGTTGCAGTTTTTTCTCGGTCGTCTAAATGATACCATAGGTATGTTTTGGGATGCTTTTCAAACCTTCAAAATATAACTGCTGTTGCTGGATCGGGTTGGCTCGAAGTTGAATCATGCTCTTTCAAGGGAAGAACTGAGTGGAATAAGCACATTTATTCATTTAGATAGTAATATAACGAGTGAAATGAAGTAGAGTGTGCACTGGACCTATTGGCATTCACCGATTTGTGACGTCTGCGTCGTCGGTGTGAAATCCGGTTGTGGAGCGAAAGTCAAGTACAAACAGCAGCAGTGAGGTCGTTATTGTTCTACGGTTCCGAAACGTGGCCCATGAGAATAGGTGTGCGAAGACTTTCGGCTTTTGTACTGGCGGAATATGGTTTGAGTTTTTTCAGAAACTCTGAGGTTAAGCCTAAGGTGCCACTTCACATGGTTTAATCTTTAGAAGATGAACTGCATGTAAACATATTATAGTGGTTGGGGCATGTTCCCCACATGCCCACTGATCGGTTGCCTCATCGCACACCGTTTCCCGGGCCAATATTGGTTGGAAGATAGGTCGATGAATCAACCAAAACATATTAAGGCTTTAATCACTGGACTGGCTCGTGTAGGTTTAGTTAGGCTACCATTTTGTGATGCACAAGTTGTCCAATTCGGCGGTTGAGGACAATAAGTGATATGGCTCAGTGTCACAGTCGTTGGTGCTCTTGTGCATTTGATACTATTCTTCTTCAGCATAGCTGTCCAAGTAATCGTTTTGCAGTTCATCGGTCTCTTCCTTTATTTCGAGTAGATGGTAGTGTGAGGTAGAAACTGAAAGCAGAACACAATTTGGCTAAATGAAATGACTGCAAAACAGAATTGAACTTCATGTTCAATCAAGATCTGGGTTTATCCATTCCAGTGGAGATAACTTGTTGATTATTATCTCAAACTAGGCACTGATGCTTACCCATTCCTTCTCGGAGTACTTTGATTTTCCGCATTATTTATCTTTGTAATGTCTCTCAACTGATGCACAGACCGTTGTATCTTCTATCCTTCAAACCATATCAAGAAATTCAACGAGCTTTTTCGGATGATAGCCCAAAAGTATGAGGAAGCTACCATAAGGAATCTAAAATAGAATTAACTGATCCCGGCAAGACTTATCGGTGAATCAACCGTGGTTCCACATCTAGTTGCAGAATAACTGACGTCACGCATGCTTTAGCCAGCTGTTTCTGAGACCGACACTTAATGCAAAAGGACTCCATGATCGGCTGACCCCGTACATTCTGATAATTATTCAGTAACCATCTAAAATTGACACATTTTACGGACGTATGCTATGGCTAAAGTGTCATTGATTGGATGGGCGCTGATAATATATGATCGAACATCCCCAGCTTTGTGTTACCTTTCAAGACCAATGATTACGTGTTGTCTGTAATCACTGATGCCGTCACCGAAACATCACACAAATGTTTCCGTTGTATCTAAACCCGACATGTGCATAAAGCGGTAGGAAATCGCGTATGCTTCTGCTTCCGGGCATGGTTCCAGATAGAACGTTCCCTCCCAATTCGTTGTTTATAGCCTCAAACTGACAACCAATGTTATTTTCATTAACGGGAAAAAGCTACGCTACTTTTAGGATACTCCAGTGCTATTGTTAAATCGCAAAGAAGTTGGACACTTATTCTCTAAATAACTTCAGTTTTCGCCCTTGCTACCCCATTTAAATAATCAAGAATGAGCGTGGAAGTGCGCTTTAATCGAGAATTACTATGAGGATTAGTTGCAATGAAATCCAAAATTTGGAATCATGTCCTTGTTCTGAATGTTGGCTTTGACTAACCGTCAAACCACCCTTGATTCTCAGACTCAATGTTTACCTAAACACTATCTCAGTGATGTGAACGGGACTGTAGTGCCAGAATCAATGTCAGAGTGCACAGGAGTAGAGATGGTTGAACAAAATAGTACATGGTACATATACTTGAAGATTGCTAATAGCCGTGAAACCTGCCGTTTACTTTCGGGTGAACATTGTCCTTTTGTAATGACACTGCTCAGGACCTCGGTTTCTAGTAAAATTGCTTAAGATGCAATAAATTATATCAGCGACAAGCAGGATAAACCACAAGTTACTCTCTATTATATGGTCTTTCCTCTTGGATTCTTATATACAACCCAGAGACTACCCCTGTGGCATAGACGTATTGTATTTACCCGCATATGAGACCTTTCCAATTTAGACATTAGTCTTCATTCAGATCTAAGCCGTTCATTCCTGTGGAAGACCAATCTCATCTAACGAGACTGAAATCGATCATTTGTGACAGGCAGTCATGCAAATTACCCCTCCAGTGGAATGACATCATCGACCGTTAGGTGTCAGCCTATCCCAAGCTGACAACGTACCAGCCCGTCGATCATTTCCTGCTGGAGAATTTAATGTATTATGTGTGGTTAAAACTGCCCTGCATTTTATCTCAATATACCTGATATTATAGGAAGATGAGGCATCTGGAATGACTTAAAAAGGAAAACGTATGAGAGAAGAACCTTTCTAAACATAACGGAGCCTAAATCTGCCTTGAACGAGCAATATCACAAGAATATTTCAAGCACTTAGCAATAAGCAATATTGATCCAGTCACAAACCAATCAAGTATTGGTTATTACTGTTACTGCTTACCATAATCAGCTCGATACACTGTTACTATTTTGGATATACGACACTTATTATTACCCTACGTTGTAAGATGGTCTAGATTAGCACCATTTTATGTTTAGCTTATTGAATGGGGCTGAGTAATGTCGATATAAACTGAAAATTAGTAATGAGCAAACTAATCGGAACTCTTATTTAAAACCTCACGTTCAGACAATCTTAATCCACACGGTGACGAATAGATAAAGATAAGGTAAAAATCAACGTCCATATATGAGAATCATCATACGTGGACATGAGATGAAGTGATAGGGATGAGAAACTATAGGCTGTGGATGGAAACCTATCGGAAACGGCAACACACATGATGAGATAGAGATAATTATCGAAGGAGCCGGAATAAAAAAATATATAAAAATGGCTCTCCGCAACAGAAAATTGTTCTTAGAAGAATACTCATGCATTATACCACTGACAATGGAATTTCTCCTATTCCATCTCTTGGTTCCGGTGAAGTATTTTGCATTCCTATTTTTTATTGATCCATCTAAATTGACCAGTCGTTTGAGGGAATAGTTTTCATACGCAATACCAGTCTGAATTTCCACCGTGAGACGATTTTATCGATTTTTTAAGCACAGTCAGTCGTGCCAAATTCACCGGCTATATCCAATAAAGCAGCTCGAATTTGACATCACAGGATCGATTTATGTGAACAGTTTGGAACTGTTCTGTGTTCGGTTATTTTTTCATTCTTGTAAATTAATTGTGTACTATCGTAAAGCATGTTTTCAAAATTTACGAAAGGGAAACGCGATGTCCAAATGCATTTTTATATCCTAAATTCATTGCCACAGGCCGAAAATGAATTTGAATGCAAAGGAAATTAGAATGTCGATTTTTACAACAATCAGTATCTTATACCACCTTTAGTACCTCAACTTGGAGTCACCAGAGGTAATCTACAAGTATATTTACAAACCAATGGAAAGATCAGTATGAAGAAAAGAAAGGCGAGCCGCGAAGGAACAGAAGCCACCACAAGAACTCACAAGAAGTAACTTCAGACTGGCAGCCTAGTTAGTAAGATGTCAGTTAGGCATGATTAAAACAAACGACATCAAAATTCGGAAATGCCACTACTATCAAGGAATTTATTGCACTCATTACAACTTTTCCTTTAAGCAATCTGTTGTCAATCGTAAACAAGTCATCACATCAACCGAATAAATTTCTTCGTCCATGTAAAAACCGTTGGATTAAGTCCAAGAGACAGACAGTAGGAAAAGAATTTCTGAGAATAAAACAACTTCAAAAAACGGTTGTCCCATGCTACATTAGTTGATGCTTTCTCGAATGCAAATGAGATATCTGGATTCACATTATACTTAGGACTTAGGTTATGGTCCCTAGTCCGTCAGAGTGAGCTTGCGACTTGATGGGGTTTGATGACTTCCGCGCCTCCATGACACAACCAGCGATACGGGATGGCTTATCCCACGCCAAATATCCAATTATGCCTGGAAGGTCAATTAGTAGAGGCTAACAAAGTAGCCTGCTCGTCCTCTCGGTCGGGGGTTGGTCTGAACTGGCAGCACAGCCGGAAGAAGTAGTTCGGGAATGATTAACCCAAGTAGATGGGCTTCCAACCAGCCACTCCTCGCTACCTCGTGGTCAGATTCTTGTTAAAACCAAAGCCTTCATTTGGGAACCTCAATCGTTCTTCTATTTGGTGGCTGAACTCTCAAGCGGTCTCTGTCCAGAAACCTCAGTGAATAGCTTAAAAACAATAAGTTCAATGCTGCATCGGTTATCGCGCAGGATAGTGGGGACCGTGTCATTCATTGCCTCGAGCAGGGTGATCATTGATAAGTATGCGCCTGCTCCGAGTTCTCGTGCTGAACTAACGCCCCACTGCCCTGTTGGTAAGAATGTTGAGTCAAAGGCCCTGGTTAGGGTTCTCGAAGAAAAGCCCCTTCTGCAGTGTGGGCAGCCGCGAAGTATCGATAGCCAGAATAACTCCAGCCCCCACGCTGCAAGGAACCTTTCTAATTCCCGTTCTCCTACTAAGTAAATTGCCACAAAGAACTTCGACTAGACGGATTTATCTGGTGGCAGCATTAAGAGAAAGAAATAGTTCACAATAATTAATTAAACCCAAGCGTTCACTTCACTTGGATGCTTTTAATGTCCACACATTCACCCAAATAGAACACCAAGCTGTCTTAGCTAGAGCACTCTTTAAACTTTGAAAATAAACGTATGCTGTATCTCCGAAACGCGTATACAAGATCCCACTTCTGTGATCACTCTTTGTAACCCAGATGCAGCTTCATTCTCTCGCTTCACTCTTCGCGTGTTCGGTGATTCAGCTTCCACTACTCGTGGTCGGGCTGGCTTTGGAATCGCTCTGAGCATGCAACCGGAGCGTGCAATGATAGACTGGATCTTAGTGAACAGTCTGTTTTGTGCAGTTTGTTTGAATGATTCTGTACATATCAATAGCAGTCGATTAAAACGTCGTTGTTTGTTCATTGTATCTGTGTATGCAGCTCCACAGAAGCGAAAGACAAGTTCTACTGAGAGGTATCTCGATTACTCCAAGTTGTCCGTGCAAGGGAGTTTGTGGCCGTTCCTGGTGACCTAACATCCAAATTGAGTACTTAGTGGAGACGGGAACGATACATCGGAGGTAGATTTTCTGTCCCAGCCGATTGCACCGACAATGAAGATGGTCTCGCCCAGATATATTCCGACAGCAGGCTGTTGCTAACGAAAACTTATTTTTATCATAAAATTCAGCATCGGGCAACCTGGCTCTCCCCTTCGTCCTCGTAGCATTGGACTCTGATATATCCCATTGTCATCGGTAACCGTCGAGGGGCAGGGGATCAATCGAGAACTGTCGATCATTGTGGTCCACGCCCGTGAACACTGAACATGCTTCGGTCCGAGTTCGCTTTCGTTTGGACCTAGTCTGTGGCCACATCAGCAAAAAGCCACTTGTCCTATACAGCTTATTCTAGACGATAAACGCCGATTACGATTTCAATCGGCGCTGTCAATGCGGTTGCCGTCTCAACAAGATTCCCAGGGTCTGAGCGAACGCCTTGCCTCTTCCTGTCCCCGATATTTCAGGTCCGAGAGACCAATGGGTGCAGATCAAATAAGCTATGCACTCAGCGGTAACAGCCACGCTGTGATTCTTGCCACATAAACCCCAGAAATGATGGATAAACTCGACTTCAGTTGCTCTGCTGCTGCTCGCAGATTCTTCCCACCGGAATGCAACATACGATGTGGTGCGTAAATCCCGAAGACGTCAACTGACCAGGTGTGTGAGAAATGATAGGGAGCAGTGGTGGATAGAATGGTGTATGGAAAGGGAAAAAGATGTGGCTATCGGGAATAATTACAAATTTTGCTGACTAGTTAGGGATACTGGTCCGCGGAAGCCGAGCGTAAGCGAGGTAAATAAAGAATCCGACGGCATACTGATTCGCTCTCAGGACCGTCGGCCGGCGCTTTGGGCAGAACAATTTAGGGAGCAGTTTAGCTAGGCCATAGCCATAGTGAACCTTCCGGTTATGCCTGCAAGCTAGTTAACACAGACAGATGCCAGCCCTCCATCAGAAATGTAGGTGATCAGGAAGATAGGTTTTCTTAGAAGACATTAGGCAGCTGGACCAGATAGAATGTCTCCATCATCCTTCAAGGATGGCGGCAAATTGTTGATGCCGGAGTTAATAAAGCTCCTCGGAGAAGATTCCCTAAGACAGGTACGAAGTGGTGATTGTGCAAACTTACAACAAGGGTGACGAAAATTGATGTGATAATAACAGAGTACTTGATTTAATATACATCGCATCCAAACTTCTCCCAACCATTATCCTTCACCGATTATATGGTACCTACGAAAGTTGGATGTTTGAAAATCAGGCCAGTTTTCGACTCGGTTGGTTTTGTATTGACCAAATTTTCACTTTAAGACAAATCTTAGTATACAGGCACATGTTCCGTAAACCCAAGATTTCTGTCTTTTCATGAAATAATTCCACATGTGATATGATCGCTCAACTCACGATAAAGAAACCATGGAAGCACTCACTGTACAGCTGTTTCATCCTTGTTAGGAATCATCAGCAGTGCATATGGAACGCGCCCGAACTGCGACGCGAACCCGGGACGAACGATTCTCAGTCGAACGCCTTAGCCATTACGCTACCGGGCACGCTCCCAACGGTTTGTTCAACTTCACCAAATGATAGATAATATCGCACATATCCGTCACTGATTTGCACGGTTACTGTCCGCTAGCTCAAGCGATCGATCCCTACTGATAGATGACTTCTCTGCAGGTAGCCCAAGTACGACGAAGGCTTTGGATATGACCAACACAGCTTGATTACTTGATACATGTTAGTAGTAGGAAATTGAATGCTGAATGATGATTCCTAACAGCTGTGTAGTGCTCCCATGGTTTCTGTACGATGAGTTGAGCAATCGTATCACATGGTGAATTATTTCATGAAAACATTCAATCTCCTACTACTAATATGTACCAAGTAATCAATTTCTTCCTTTCTTGATTTGAAAGCTGAGTTCGATCGTGCATTTCTTTGGCGATGTCTGCCATTGAAATATATGCCAGATAAATTTATTTTTCTCATCTAAACTCTGTATGGGAACAGCCGAGACCAAGTTCGCATTAACGGCAATGTTTCAGCGGAATTAATTTTTAATAATGTAAGTATGCGTTTTGAACCTTCAAAGTGTAAAATGCCGTTGCAGGTTAGGACTGACTCAAAGTCGAACCTTGTTCTTGCAGGGGAACAACTGGATGAGGTGAACATATTTAATTACACCAGCAGTTGCACTTTGCCTGGTGGTCGTATATCAGATGAAGTGTTTTCGTACACGCAGAAGGACCGGTGGACATTCGCTAATTTAAGTCAACTGTGACGTCTGTGTGACATCCGATTATCGATCAAACGTCGAGTATTACGGTAGCAGTGAGTTCGGCATTACTGAACGCTTCCGAAACGTGGTCGTCTAGGCATGATAAGACTTTCGGTGTTTAAACACAACTTTCTTCGTATCGTTGGCGGAATACGGCGGGAGAATTTCGTGAGTAACTCAGAGGTTAGACATAAGGTTGGGTCCCAGGGTCCAGTATTTCGAACAAGCATAAAATCAGAATAGGCTGAGTTGGTTGGGGCATGTTCTGCGCATCCCCACAGAACGACTACCTCGTTGTACGCTGTACTGCGAACCAGGTAATAGTTGTACTGTTTTGCATTGTATTGTGTTGTGTGAAATTTTGCACACATAGGTGCTCGCATTTCAGTCAAACAGGATGTCTTCGCCATCTCAGCAGAGCAAGGAGTTGGAAAAAAGCGTAGCAAAATTTACGAGAGATTGTGTAGAAAATCAGCTATGATCTGTTCTCTGTTGGTGAGAATTCGGACTAGGAAGGGGGCAGCTGAATTCGTACAGATAGTTGCGCAGGAGGGTATGGAGCGGAAAGTAGAACGTGCCTTGATATGAGAACAGTATTTAGAAAGGTCGCTGTTTAGGAGATGGGACGGATCCAAAATAATTCCATGTGTAAATTTTTCGCACTCGGATATGTGCAAGTCATACATTTTGGTTCAGAGTTCTTTCAGTGGTATGCAAGATACACCACTAGTAATCGATAAACCACGCCGAAGGGTACTGAACTCATTAGTAAACCGGCAAAAGTGACAGGGGAACAATAGAAGAGGGCGGGAAAAAACGTCAGAAAACAAACAGAGAGAGGTAGTGTTTTGCTTAACCTGAAAATGCCGCAGCCCCTTTGTATAAAAAGATCGTCTTCTAAGATTCTTTACACAACTGGAAATGCGAGAGGACCACCTTAAGTTCTTATCAATAGTAATTCTTAAGTATTTGACGAAATCTACCATAGTGAGTGGTTCGTTGTTAATCAGAGAAGGATCACCCGAGTAAGCAGACCGAGAACAAGTAGACAAGCATTCGACACATTTTGACAAATTAAGCTTTAAGCCAGATAGAAGGGAAAACTCATCCATGAGAGACAAGTTGTTGGAAAACTTTGGGGAAATTTTCAGTTCCAGGTACGGATTGACAGAGCGCAATGTCATCAGCGTAGTTGAATAAGTGGCCAGGGGAAGTGGCATGTAGGTGGCTGATATGTGTTGAAAACATGAAGAGAGAGTATAGTTCCTTGCAGGAGTTATTTACTAATGGGTAGATTTATTTCTTCCCAGTCTTTTGCACTGAGTTCTTTTGGTGAAGCAGTCTGATAGCCATGTCAATAGGCTTTTGGGACAGCCGAACTGTTCTAGTTTGGGACGAAGCAGAGACCGTGGGACAGAGTCAAGTGCAGGGGAGAAATCAAAGAAGAGACTTTTGAAAGATGGAGGAGGATGGCTCTAGATGGTTAGTCGATGACATGGGTAGAAAGGATGGAAACTTTGGCCAGCGTACTGTCTCTTGTAGGTGCACTTAGACTACCGGTTTGAGGTTCACGAGATCCCCCCGAAGCAATGGCTGGAGACGATAAGTGGAATGTCTTAGTGCCAAGGTCACCGGAGTTCTTGCACTCGAAATCCATTCTTTTCCTATGTAGCTCTTCAACTTACGATCCTCCAGCCGATCTTTCATTATTCCCCATTCTTTTCTTGTTTTAGTAAATGATGCTGTGATGTAGCAACCAGAAGCAGAGCACGTTGGTGCCAGGTTAGTGATTGTCCAAACTGAACTGAACTATTTTCATAACTTGTGGCAAAATTCCATTCGATACTTTAGCCAAAATTCGGTCCATGTTAAGAAAACCTATTTAGTCGAATCCTCCGAAACCAGTCGTACTACCCCAGTTAGTGACGACTAATGGGTCTTTACATGTGATTTAGGTTGGTTAGATAGTGACGCAGGGTAACCAGTAATACAATAGCGGACCGTTTTAGCAGCCAAGGACAGCGGTTTAAACATTCTCGCAGGGAATAGCCAGGTAGTTGGCCTATGCAGCTGATTGGTCATAGTAAAATTTGACTAACTGGAATTCTTTATGACCAATTTCCACATCAAAATAGCGTGACTTGGACTGCCTCAAGATTCCAGAATGACAGGAAGTAGAACGATGGAACAAACATAGATCAACAACGATCGGGTGCATTAATCGTCTGTTCTCCAAAAGTTCGAATCGTAGATACGGCTTGTCAATATAACTGACCCAAATGAGTGTTATGTGGTTCCATCCCACACCAGGTTTCCAAGACTCGGTTATCACCAACTTTCACAAAGGTCAATCGTGATAATGTGCACGGCCGCCCCACGGGGATTCTGATTTGGAATCAGAGAAGCATTTTTCTCGAAGTATTCCACCGAAATAACGAGTGCCTATTGTTCATTGAACAGGGTAATCCGTATTTGATCTATAGAAATTTTACGTAGTTTTACGCCACTCCAATTTTCAGAGCTATGTTGTTGAGTTTCTTCGTGGACTGGGCCTCTGAGGCTATGGACATGTAAACTCCACTGCAGTCGTGTACCAACCGTGTTATGAGAACACTTTTGTTTCTGGCTTCGGATTTCGGAAAGTGTAAATATTCAGGTCTGAGATTACGCATGTGGAGCTGTGGCTGTTCGAAACTGAGGGGCTTGTTTCATTGGCGTAGCTATAAACTAAAACCTCTGTTGTATACAGTAACCCTTGGAAGATCCTATGACTGACACATCCTCTCACACTCTCAATGGTCAGCGTCAGTAATCAAATCCACGTCTGTGTTTACCTATATTACACCAGCATCAACCCAATATTTATGTACATCGAAAGAATAAATAACTTTCTACTTATTTTTATCTACTTTCTCACATAAAACCTGGCAGTACTAATGGGATTAGATAGGTCCACTGGCGTTCCGTGGATTGCTAAAAATGCTCACGATGTCTGATAAATACACCCTATTGTGCAGGTGTTCAACCCTAGGCTTCTGATCGCTTTCGTAGTAAAATCAATATGGCCATCTCCGCCAGAGCAGATACATGGATAAATGCACATGAATTTTGTGCAGGTTGATAGTCGATTTTCCAATCGTCCAAAGATGTTCGGAAGAACGAAGTTATATATCACTAACTGGACATCAGCTTATATTTTGCGAGCTGCCGTTGTGAAGTATTTTGAGTCATTTCGTTGATATTGCCCCATAAGAAGGAGAGGGTGATGAGTGGATTTTCCGCGCACACAGCACAAAGACTTTCCTTTGGTTGCCGCCCAGTCAGCTTATCTGAGTGCACATCTCCAGAAATATGTCAAGCAAATGATTCAGTCTGTTGCCCAATGACCCAAACAAACTTACTTTTATCCATTTTGCCAGATGATCTATGAATTTCCATTTACGTTTAGGTAGAACTACACTAAAAGTGTGGTTCACTGTGACACTCAAACTGGTTTTCCTTCAACCGATTCACCTTCATTCTGTGATGGACGCAACTAATGAAGGTGAGAGAAATTTCCTTTTTCGGTCTCTTAATTAAACTAAATCGATGCGCAGGCAAATTTATAATATCTTGAAACTTCACTGACGTTCGTAGCTGCTATGCATACTGCAAGGATGCCAACGACTTAGGGACAGTACCTGTCAAGCTCTACAATCCCATGCCAAGGCTCTTCACTCAAGATTCCTTGTAAATATATCCGCAATCAAAGAGCCAAAGTGGCGATTCCGACGCCGCTGTCGATTGGCCAAGAAAACTCTTCGGTGAATAGAAATGGAGTATTCATCGTACGACGAAGAAGGAGTTTTCACAAAGATTGTGGTTCAGACAAATAAATGGCACTCCGTGTGATTACACATATTTAAAGGCTTCTAGGGGCGGTTATCTTTGATAATTCTGGCAAAATCGAATATCATCATGCTGCGAGATGCTAACATTTCGTAGTAATCTTGTCAAGCGCAGACATGCAATGAAATGGAATTTTCCAGACATTTGTTCCGTTCATCAAGCTGTTTTACGCAAGCGATTGGCAAATGCAATATGAAATGTTGTCATGATGCAGCATCTGTCTCTTTTCTACCTTGCGTTTTAAATTACGGAATTTAAATATACTGGGAAGGCTTCCTTGAGCCAGTTCCTTTAAAACTGCGTCTTTTAAGGAAGCCAACAAGTTGGACAAAAAACAACATCAAATCCAAAGCAGAGAAGAGACGAGCCAACTTAGTTCAGACTTCGAGCAACCCAATGTTGAACACTTTCCCGACAGATAGGAAAATATGTTCACAACTTCTCCCATTCGGTACTGACACAACGACATCTGGTGATACCGGGGCAAGAACTCTGTGATCTGAAAAGCGATCAGATGCTCAGGGTTGAACACCTGTTCACCATAGGAATATTAGGTGCATGTCAAAACTCATTACTAGTCATTTATAGAACTCCAGTGGGCATATCTACTTTCACCAGGCACGTCATAGGTGAACCAATGACAACCAATTGTTAATTCTGAAGTGCGAAAACAAAAGCGACTGCTTATTAGCCTACTAATTCAATCACCCAGCATGCTATCATCAAAAGACTACTAGATGACCCGACATAAAGTGAAAGATTTAATCCCTCATTAGAGTATCATATTCTTCGACTTCGGTAATTTGACTTCGTCAAGGCGATTATTCACTTGAACATTAATGTAAAAGCTTGCGGTTTAATAATCAAAAGGAAGCCTTCGTCCCCGACCTGATGAAATGTTCCCTCAATTTCTTTTTACTATTTCCATGGGTGTAGGAACTTCGGTACATCGTTGAGACAAGAGCCACGAATTTACTTGCACCGGAGTGGCATTGAACAAGAGGCTGGTTCTCACCAGAATCTATGAAATTTAAGTTCTAGCATCTTTGATGCCATGAGCCGTTAAATCTCAGTAACTGAGATTCAGCGACACCAGGCTATGGACATCTTTTATCTTTTCATCTTTTACTTCCTTTATTAATGAGATATCAATGTATACCATTTTTCAAGAGGGGGGCCGCGACCAGCAGATGGCTGACAGGTGAAGTTGATCGGCGGTGGGAAAATTCAAACCCGCGATCTTCACGTCCAAACGTCACGAACTTATCCGCTTGGCCACCGCCGGTGAGACCAGTACCAAAACTCATGAATGCGTCTAAGTAGTTGTTCTCTTATTAGAGTGTGATGCAAATCCCCTAAGTTGCGGCAAAGGGACCGCCAATTATGCGAGGAAGCTGTGCGATCTTGAATTTCACTTGAAGGTATTGATTTGGAACCGAAATGGTGCAAAAAGGCCTAATTCTAAATTACGGCTTAGTTCTGTTCTCTTAAAATCACATCACAGAACAGCTGGGCTTTGAGGCCCTTATACGACACAGTTGTTATTTCCAAGACAATATCGGCAAAAAAGGAAGAATTAGACCGAAGGTAAACGTGTAATGGCTCGCAGCACGCATCAAAGCTATCTGAACATCTACACGGGCCAAAAACTGACAGACCATTTTAAACCGACTCAATCACGTGAGTAGTATCCATCAGCCTGATTGTACCGGGGTGGAGTTAACTGACCAATCCATAGGTTGGTGGTATTAATTAGAGCGGACGTAATTGACTTTCTCTGTGCGGTTGCATAAGGATAAGACGACCGTTGAACGTTGGACTCATGTTAATTATGCTTATTACCACCTATTCAATCATGTGGACATTTGACGAGTCGCACCTATCAGCGACAGTAATCTGCGTAGATCAGCCGGAAAGGGAACATCCAACGTTTACCCACTTCTGGTTTTATTTTGCCCACACAGCTTGTGGCTGGCCAAAATCATTCCTGTCAAATTCAGATCGATGTGGAAAATCCACCTTTATCCCGAACTTCTTTTATGGTGTCGCCTAGAGTCAGGGACAAACTGGTATGCAGTATTCACATAGCGCTTCCTGGTCTCAATGTTTATCGGCGGAATAACGTCACAATGCACTTAGCATTGTCGAGTGTGATGCCCCTTCTTTGTCAGTCCAATAGCTCCTTCAATATGCTCGTGGACTTTATGGTAGAGCTTTTTTTGAATTGTTTGACAAGGGAATTCAGCTACTTCACAACACAAAGTCCGAGACCTTTTCGAAATAAGGGAACGCAACGAAGTCGGATGCACGAACAAACGCAGCACAAGATGCTGTCGACGCAAGTAAACATCTAGTGTAGGTTCATGCTATAATTCTCAAAAATGACAATCTTATGTAAAATATGCACAACCCTAAACTAGCCACTGGAGCTGGCTATTTTAGAGGTCGGTAAGTCTAGACGTAGTCGGGGTACAGTCGTGACATCTTCCGCTCATTTATGCCAGTAAATTCTAGGTAGGCATTTACCATAGAGAAGTCGTGGCGTTTTCATGAAGCCCCATCCATGGCACATTGCTAATGTTTTCGATTGGCAGTCGCGCTGTTTGTTGGCATAGTAAAAATCTGACGCGAAAAGTCCTACGGCAGCACTTCTTGACATCTGAGAATCATATTAAAGGCTCCTCATTCGGTATGATACTTGGTTTTAAGTTTACACAGCACAGTCGAAAGCCGGTGGTTTGTCTGAACTGTGCCAAACTGACCAGTTTGCTTTCCTACGTTTTCAAGGTAGTTCGCTGATAAAAAAAGTTACTTGGATGGCACAGGTGCCAGCGATTACCACTAACGGGATCCGCGGAAAGGCAGGTATTCAGCCGACTTCCTCTGACGAAAATTTAGCAACAAATCGGAGTTTACTGTCTATGCACTGGATGAATTCCCAAAATTACACGGTATACATGACTCCAGCTCACGGATCTTAATACTATCTTCCTTTAACCGCACAAACCAACCAACCGAAGATCACATTTCAGAAATATAGCGCAGCTATTTGCAGACTGTAACTAACATCTGACTAAAAATTCCTGGGATCAAGTCCAGTTCATGGTCAATGTTCAACCTGATCCTAACCTGATATTGGGCCATTTAGAAATTCTGGGCAGCTGGTTACAGAGGCAGGACCTGTGTCACCAATTGAATTCTAGACCTTAATAACAAACAAGGAGTGTCGTCGATTAAGATATGGTTCAAATTCCCATCGTACCCATGTCCTGAAGATGGATTACAGTCTCAAAACAATTGCTGGTATACCAGATTTCAAGGCAATTAAATCAGGTCAAACTTCAAAGGGACATAGATTTTGTCCGCAGTCAAATCGTATAATCTCGGCTATCTTCTAACCAAAACAAGGTTTTCAAAGGTTCTGATGCTCCAATTCAAGACGGATTCTCCCCCTAAATGGTTAAAAACGGGGCTTTGGAGCCTAAAGTCTAAAAATTTTAACCAAATTCAAACGTTTTGTTGTGGAATATAGATGCTGAGTTGCCCGAAATCACCAAAGCAATTTATCGGTTAAGTTTTGTCACCTCAAACTACCAAGCTAACTGCCCTTATAGAAGCAACCTGATCCCTTACCGAGTAAGTAGAATAAGAAACAAATCTGGGATGAAAAACTGTCCGAACAGACTAATCGCGTCGTTATTCTGCCACTTCTTGTTGGTTTTCAGTAGTGAGGATATACGTGTATAAGCATCGTGCTCTTGTTAACAGCCTGAAAAGAGTTCACAGTTGGCAAGCCTTTCACCCATAGAATACGTAACAATCGCCAAAATGTAGTCCTACTTACGGTCTTCTGGGTCTTTCCAGAACATTTCGAACATTTTATCTTGAGCAAATATTCCAAGGGAAAACACAAGTCGGCGGACGCTCGTTTTCAGTGATTTGTACTCATGCCATTACGCCACCATATATCTTGACAAGAAATTTTCACTATAGGAAGGATTGGATTAGTCAGATACAAATATGGGTGGGGAAGGGATTTGTGGTGTCACATGGATAACCTGAATACACAACGTGTTGTTAATTGTTTTGTTGTCTAGACTTTCTATTGGGACGGAGGGTGGACCAGGGGAGTTGAAGCGCAATCACAAATTGTTTTTGAGAACAAAGTGGAGGATTGTGAAGACAGATTGCGACAGCTTCCGCAGTGCTCAAGAGGCGACACTTTGCCAACCTGGATTGTTGACCTCTGACCTTATACAGGGTCCGGAAAGCTTGCGCCACATTCATGGCGTGGTTAGTCTTTGCTAGATGTGAAACGACTGCGCTATTAAGTGACTTAATTGTTCCCGTGCCTAACCATGCCGGGTGGTGCTCACGGATGCGTTCAGACAAGCGCCTGGTCGTGCGGCCGATGTACACTGTTCCACAGGAACATGTGAAGGAATAGATACAAAACGAGGCTGCAGAATCAGGGACTTTGTCTTTCAACCATAATGACACTATGGGGCGGGATTTGAACAAGTACGAAGCTTGGCCGCGTAGAATGTCTTATTGATAGCGCTAGTCAGTCTTCGTCGTGCTATCTCTGCTAGCGTGTCACCTTTGAATGGCAGAGATATGTATACTGACTTTCTCTCCACCGTCGCCC